>JAYEVD010000528.1:0-93354 GCA_036346405.1 Phyllostachys edulis | reverse complement strand
ACTTCTTTTATTCTGACCTTCTTGTAACCTCGTGGATTTCTTATATGCCTTCAAACCTCCCCGAGTTCATTCGAACCCCTAGCCATTTCTTCTTGGCGAAAGGAACTCCTTAGGGTTCATTCTAACTATCACGGCTTTAATCTCACCCTTGAGGTTGGAGCCTCCTTTGAGTTGCTTTGACTCATGAGCTCGTTGGACCACCATTTGTGGATCTCCTCCGTGAAATCCTTCTTTCTTGGAACCCCACCGTTCGACCTTCTTCCCTTTGTTCTCAATCTAACGGTTTGGACCTCTCCTTACTTTGAATCCTCGGGCCCACTCTCCTCCCAGTGCGTATTTCTCTCTGGGGACCTCCCCTTCAGCGTTGATCTTGGCCGTTGGACCTCCCTCTTGGAGATCCAACCGCCTGCACTCAACTTACTTTTAATCTTAACCACGAGACCTTTTGGTAGTTCTTTGGACCTCCCGTCCCAGACCTCTCCAGTGGCTTTTTAGAGCTGGCTTGGGACCTCTTCGCAGAGACCTCTCTTAAAGAGATCCTCACCGTCGACCTCCATTGTTGATCCCGACCGTCAGATTCCTCCCATGTCCAGACCTCCTCCGCATCTCTGGACCTCCTCCACTTCAGACCTCCTTGAGTCGCGGGACCTCCTTTGATGAAGTCCCGGTTGTCCTAACCTCACCACGTGGACCTCCTCCATGTGTATTTGGACCTCCCCATGTTCGGACCTCCTTTGTGTATATCAGGGACCTCTTAGTTTCTTAGACCTCCTCGAGGACCTCTCTTGTGGGGCAAGACCTCCCCTTTTGACCCGATTGCTTTAATTTGACCGGCCCCACCGCCGGTCTTAACCATTCTCAATTCCTCCGATCACGTTATTATATTGAGCATTTAATGCGGTCTTGTCACATTAAATGCATCCATATACGTGGTGTTTTACTTTGAATTGGGTCACTTAACCGCATTCGACATTTTTCTTAGTCCTTCCCAAAGCAACATAAGTCGTCCTTTCTCGTACTTTTTAACGGTGGTAGTGACACACCTTTCTGCCACTCACCCATCTTTGACCTACTTCCATACTTATCCTTGACATATGTATTTCTAGTTTTCTTCACCCTTTTTGTCTATAATTAGTCCAGAAGCTCTACCATTTTACCTTTTCACATTCACCATCCACGGCTTTTCATCCGATTGGTACATCGAGGAAGACTTGGCTCTCACAACCTTCCCTTCCATCCATTACTTCTTGTCCTGGTAAGTTCCTTTGGTAACTGCTCCATTCTTGTGTTTACCACGCCACCATTTCAACTCCCGCCAGCTTCTTGTTCTTGTTGCCATAATAAACGGTGTATCCTTCCCAGACCCTTTTCTTGGATTTCGCCGGACTTCTGTGGCTTCTATGTGAGGACCTCCTCTGTGGTCTCTGCACATAGAGTATCTTCTGGACCTTCTTGGCCGTGCGCAAGGATTACCTTCCAGGGTCCCTCTGTTCCTTGGTCAAGATCACTCCTTTGAAGTCCTTTGTCAAAAAGACCACTTCCTCTCAGTAAGTTGGAACCACCTCCAAAGAATCCCTTCTAAATACAATGCTCTTCTGTTAATTGAGTTTTGAGGTTCCTCTGAAGTTCTTTTGGTTCTTTATTTGGAGCTCTGTTGGTTCTTTATTTGATCGTTGTTTGAATCTGTTCTCTTGCCGTGTAGATCTTGACGTTACAGAGAGCCAGAGCGGTGAGAAAATAGAATCTTAAGCTATCAAGCAAGAGGCAAGTTACACTTTTGATCATATTGCACCCAGTATTTCAATTTATTTATGTTCTGTTTCAAAGTATCATGCATGCCTATTTCTACCAAGTTATTTCAATACCTGTCTTTAAACACATAGTTATACCACTTTCTCTCATATGGCCAACTTTGACATTGAACCAAATTTGTTGTCACCTTAGGCAAAATCTGGTTGACACAATAATGTGAACCAAGAATCATTTGAAAAACCCATGCTTAGTTAAGCTTAGACCAAAATTGTTGTTTTGGGGAAATCTTTACCAACATGACCAAGAACTGTTTTGAATGTTTTAACCATGACATTGGGTTGTCATGGAGGTATGAAAGTATTGCTCGGGAAGCAAAGAAAAGGAAATGGATTTAGACTGGGGCGAAATTGGTTGGCTTGGTTGGTGCAAGTTTATGCACGGGATCGTGTCGTTATGATAGATCGATGCCCTTGGGTTTGTGGAAGTCGCCCTAGTCATTTGAGGACCGGTCTTTGAGCGACCAATGCCATGCCTATAATGGGCTATGCTAAACCGTGGCAACCACATGTCTCCACCGTGGGCGTGGGACTGGCCGATTAATTTGCAAAACTCTACCATATGTTTGCTCCATTGGAGGTGTGAGAGGTCTTGTTTGGCTAATGGTCTTTTATAACCCATCGCTCCCACCGGTGCAAGAGGGGCTTCTCACGGATTGCGATCCACAGGGGGTGAAACCTTAGCAAGGAAAGGCTATGGTGGAGCAATGCATTGTAAAGGCCTTGTCATGAGCTCTAGACCTCTTACCTTCTAGAGTGAGAGGTGGCACTCAAGATGCCAAACAAACTAGAGTACTCATGTCGTGTGGGTAAAGTGCACAACCTCCGCAGAGTTAAATCTATTCAATAGCCGTGTCCGCGGTCATGGACGTACGGGCAAAGGCCACTTGAAGTTAGTTGTTGACTTTGGGAATTTCTCGAAATGATTTTCAAATCTGTTTTGGGACCGCCATCCCATGGGTTTGGGCAGGAGCCTAATGTCGAGGGTATCCTTCACCATCTTATGATGAATGTTATCCAACCGAAAAACCGATTTGATGAAATGAATTTTAATTATTGTATTATCGCTTTAGAACTTAATACATGTATTTGAAAGAAACATGGCTTTATGCAAATCAACCATATTAAGCCTTCCATTGTGATATCCATTATGCATGTCATCTTGTTATCTCGACGGTGTAACTTGCGAGCACGGTTGTTGTGCTCACTCTTGCTTGATGCTATCTTTTAGCGTGAATTGAGAGCTTTAAGGTGATCGTCTCGGTGGACCAAATGGTCCGGACGACTAGGATTGCGCCTCAAACGGTTGTTCGTGGTGTATCGGGTGGCTCACGTGTTCATTTTGTTATACTTTGCCTGGCCGGCTTGTAAGATCTCTTGTAAACAACTCCGCTGGTTATTAATAAAGCTTATGTTGTCGCTATGTTATCACTTGTTGTTGCCGTGAAGAGCTAGCCATGATCATTGGGACTAGCTCGGGTTTCACAGGAACCCCGAGTATGCTTGACCTCCATGTCCACACAAAGGAGTGAATGCAGGAGGTATCGGGCGGTCCCAGATCTCCACGACCTCCTCCGGAGGGTCGGGAGGTCTTGGGAATGCTCTCGACCTCCTCATCCTTCTCTGCTTGGCCGTGGTAAGGCCCTCAGTGCTCCCCTGTTCCTAGGCTCACTCTCGGGTCACGTTCTCCCGACCTCCAGAGGTCTCGCTGGACCTCCCGGGAGGTCTTAGGATCGCCCGAGAGGTTCTTTATGGACCTCCCGGGAGGTCCCGTGGACTTTCCAGAGGTCATGGAGGATCTCTGCCCTAGAGTTGGGTCACATGTAAGTAGAGGTTCGCGAGGGTTTTATGAAGGCCCCTGCACGAGGGTTTTACGAAGTCCCTGCCTCGAGGGTTTTATGGAGGCCTCCTGCACGAGGGTTTTATGGCAGGCCTCGGCACGAGGGTTTTGCAAAGGCCTCGATTAGCAGAGTTTGCAAGGCCTCTGCATGCCCGAGGGTTTTATGGGCAGAGGTTCGCGAGGGTTTTATGGGCAGGCCTCGGCACGAGGGTTTTGGCAAGTCCCTGGTAGCGAGGGTTTTATGAGGCCTCTGCACGAGGGTTTTGCGAAGGCCTCGGGCACGAGGGTTTTGCAAAGGCCTCGTTTGCGAGAGTTTTGCAAAGGCCTCGGGCATGCCCGAGGGTTTTGCGAAGTCCTTGTGCGCGAGGGTTTTGCGAAGGCCTCGGGCACGAGGGTTTTGCGAAGTCCTCGGGCGTGAGGGTAAGCGCGAAGGCATGCAAGGGCACACGAGGGTGCGTGGAGGGCTTCGAGCATGAGGGCATGCGCGATGGTCTGATGTCGACGGGAATGGCGACGACCCTCGGTGGTTACACAAAGTCATCGCAGAGGTGCCCCGAGGTCGGGCTCGTGCAGAGACGAGGTGGTAGGATTACTCAACACTAGACCCCCCGCCTTGGGTGCTCGCAAAGACGCCCGAGGGCAAAGAAGAGTGCCGAGGTCTTGTATCTTGTTGATGAATACGCTTGGCCAAAAGATCGCCAAATTCCAGCTTGACGGGAATGCAGGCACTCGAGACTTTGCCAAATTTTGACTCGGTGTAGCGCGAGGCACGAGAGTTGAGGAATATGCTTAAGGGCACCAAAGGACTTGGCCAATTTCGCTTGGTAGATGCGTGGGTGCCCAAAGACTTATGCTTATTTTGTACTCCATATCGTGTGAGTGCTCCACGTGAGGGCGGTACTAAATTGACGCTTCTCGCCCCTTCGCTGGGTGGCTTTTGTTGCTCCATCCTCAAGATGAAGTATCAATGCCGAGGCACCCCACCGAGGCACAACCTCGTAGGCGGGGTGCATCCGAACGGCATGTGCAGCAAAGTCATAGACGCAAGACCAAATTTCACGAAGCACGACCTTCTAGGCGGGCGGCGATCGGTGAAGCCTACGAGGTGAAGTTCTTGAACGCGAGGCCGCCGAGCCGAGTATAGCCTTCGAGGTCGCGGCGGCGAAGCCTAAGCCTGGCAGGCGAAGTCTCGACGCGAGGCCGCGAGCCGAGGCATAGTTTTCGGTCGGCGGCGCGCACATCGCGAAGCCTTTTGTAGGCGAAGTCTTAGATGCGGTCCGCGAGCCGAGGCATAGCCTTCGAGGTGGGCGCATCGGTGAAGCTTCACGAGGTGAAGTTGCGAACGCGAGGCCGCTGAGCCGAGGCATAGCCTTCGAGGCGGGCGGTGCGGCCGCTGCTTAAGTAGGCGAAGTCTCGACGCGAGGTCACGAGCCGAGGCATAGCCTTTAGGCGGCGCGCACATCGCGAATCCTTTTGTAGGTGAAGTCTTAGATGCGAAGCCGCCGAGCCGAGGCATAGCCTTCGAGGCGGGCGGTGCATCGAAGTGAAGCCTACGTAGGTGAAGTTGCGAAGGCGAGGCCGCCGAGCCGAGGCATAGCCTTCGAGGCCGGCGCGTCGGGCGGGCTGCTTAAGTAGGCGAAGTCTCGACGCGAGGCCGAGCCGAGGCATAGCTTTTAGGGCGGCGCGTCGCATCGCGAAGCCTTTTGTAGGCGAAGTCTTAGATGCGAAGCCGCCGAGCCGAGGCATAGCCTTCGAGGCGGGCGGTGCATCGAAGTGAAGCCTACGTAGGTGAAGTTGCGAACGCGAGGCCGCCGAGCCGAGGCATAGCCTTCGAGGCCGGCGGTGCGTCGAAGCGAAGCCCATGTAAGCGGAGTCTTAGACGCGAGGCCGCCGAGTCGAGGCATAGCCTTCGAGCCCGCAAGGCCGGGTCAGCGAAGCCTATGGCGAAGTCTTGGACGTGAGACCGCCGAGCCGAGGCATAGCCTTCGAGGCCGCTCGGCAAGGCGGGCGAAGCCTATGTAGGCGAAGTCTTGGACGCGAGGCCGCCGAGCCGAGGCATAGCCTTCGAGGCCGACGGTGCATCGAAGGGAAGCCTAAGTAGGTGAAGTCTTCGACGCGAGGCCGCCGAAACGAGGCATAGCCTTCGAGGCCGGCGGTGCGTCGAAGGGAAGCCTAAGTAGGCGAAGTCTTGGACGCAAAGCCGCCAAGCCGAGGCATAGCCTTCGAGGCGGGCGGCATGTCGGAGTGAAGCCTAAGTAGGCGAAGTCGCAGACGAGGGGCCGCTGAGCCGAGGCATAGCCTTTGAGGTGGGCGACGCGTCACAGTGAAGCCTTTGTAGGAGAAGTCTTAGACGCGAGGCCACCGAGCCGAGGCATAGCCTTCGAGGCAGACGACGTGTTGGACAGAAGCTCGTGTAGGTGAAGTTGTCCTCCTCTTGCTCCATGGCTTGATGAGAGTTGTCGAAGTAGAACTCCTCAGAATGGTCGCGGTTCGAGCTAGAAACGTTGCAGTGACAGGTAGATAACACGAGCGTCTATGTGGAAAAAAGAGAATGATCAACACTTATTTCTTGTAGCAAGATAACATTCGTTTGACATGAGCATTGATCGAAGTGTTGCCGAGGGACTAGTAGAGTCCCATCACTTTTGATACTAAGATCTCCGAGGTGATAGCCTTATGCGAGCATGATGGTCCTTGATCAATATTCGAGCCAAGTCGACGGTACATGATTCGAGCTGCCAATGAGACTGAGTCATGGACATATCAAAGGGGTGGCCACGAGACTAAGTCGTGGGGCACCGAACGGCCCATAGGGGTGGTAGCCCCCCAGTGGACTTGGAGGCACCCATGAGGCTAACTCATGTATATCTTGAAGGTGTGCCCACAACACAAAATCATGGGCACACCGGAGGGGCGTCCACGAGACTAAGTCATGGGGCACCGAACTATGAGGGCGATGAAGCCCTTTTACCCCGTATGTGGGTTTTTGTTATGATCGAATGCATAAGAATGGTTAACCCTTGCAAAGCAATAGAGCTATGCATGCGGGGATCCGGAGGTCGTTCGGCGCGTGGCCTGGAGTCCCTCGGCACATCCATCAACTTGGTACTGGATCAAATTTGTCGCTCATGCCCTAAGTCTAGTAGGACACGAGCCGCCATGGTGGGGGCGACGGACGCCCAAACCACCATGGACTTTTGTTAGGGGAGACCACGGAGGTCGTACGCCCTACGCACCACGAGGGTGGTCGCTCATGCCCTAGGGCCAGTAGGACACGAACCGCCATGGTGGAGGCGACGGACGCCCAAGCCACCATGGACTTTTGTTAGGGGAGACCGCGGAGGTTGTACGCCCTACACACCACGAGGGTGGTCGCTCATGCCCTAGGGCCAGTAGGACACGAGCTGCCATAGTGGAGGCGATGGACGCCCAGGCCACCATGGACTTTTGCTAGGGGAGACCGCGGAGGTCGTACACCCTATGCACCACGGGGGTGAAATCCATCCCTTGGAGGGAAAGTGTCTTGAGAGCCCATACGAGATTTATATGTCGGGACTGTCCCCTAACAGTAGCGCGTTAGGGAGCAGGCCTCGTAGCGAGCCTTCATCGCTCGTGGCCGCATGGACGCTATGCGCCCGGGGTGATGGTTGGCCCGAATCCTTAGCCTTCGGGCTGAGGGTGTTTTGAACTACTCTCCTTGGATGGACCTCGCATTGACTCGCACAAGGGAGGAGGATGCGCATGGGGGCCCCAGGGCATGTAGGACGTTGCCATCCCAAGGTGGATAGCTCTGATCTCCGATGAGGGTGCTCGGCTGGGGCTCCTTCAAAGAGCGGATGGGTCGTCCATGAGATCTTGCCTTCAGGAGCCGGAGGAGGTTTCGTGGACTTAGAGTATTTTTTGGTAGGAGACATAGCCTTTCATCGATTAGCTACGTCCCCACGGTCGGCGCCAATGTTGTAGGTGTAAAAACCAAACACGAGTGAGGGGGTGGACGTCGGCCCCCGACGGGCCATCGCCCACGAGAGTAAAAATGACACGAGGATTTATATGAGTTCGGGGTCCGAGAGGACCGCCCTACTCTGTCGGTGAGCCAATCTGGGTTACCTCGGAGAGGAGCCCCGAGGGCTCACCAGCTTGAACATGTCTCTTTATTGCTCAAGAGAGCCATCCCTTGAAAGGAGGGATACATGGGGTATTTATAGGCTCCCAAGCCTGCATAAATGACCAAAATACCCCTTGGGGATGGCTATGCTATGAGTACAAGTGAGGGTATTACAGCTTTTTATGAGCACAACAAAGATTTCTGTCTATACGCGTGTCTTCTGAGAGGCGGGCCTCGTCAGTATGATAGATGAATTATTCTTCCAACAAGCATCAAATAAATATCCAAAAGCATTGACTGCTTCGTGAACCTTAGATATAAATCTTACGATGATTGTAATATACCTTTCCAAAGTAGAAGATATTATGGTCTCTACATAATTCTTGGATGAGAGAATGGTAGGCCATAGGTCTCACTCTCATAACACACTATCATTACCATAGCAAACTAAAAAGGGGTGCCAAAATATATGCTTTCAGAAACCTAACTCATTTGAATATCTCAAAGGCTAACTCAAAAAGAAATGACCGTCGATTAGCACCATACTTTCTCAGTGCCACTATAAAACCCATCAGAAGGCCGGAAACAAGACATCAATTTTTTTAAAGAAAGCATATATTTCTTTTATAGTTTTGAGTATGCTGTCACAGAATGGTATTGACCTATTGTATCAATGGTTTCAGTATGCAAAAACCTGAAAGGAAACACTTGTACAAAGAGGTCAATACTAACTTGAAGAGTCATACAATGGTAGTGCTAAAAAACATGATTTTTAATACAGGTTGTAATATTCCCCGACTTTGCAACTTCTTTAGAGATTAGGTAATGATCCGTGGCAAAGACCTAATATATACAACTTAGCACCTAGTGGTAGAAGCACCTAATATTCAATGCATGGTGACAAAGAATAGGAATCAAATTATTAGCATGCAAGAAAAAGGAGAACAAAATAATAGCATCAGATCATATCCAGCATAGGTGAAAGAGATCACAAGCAGAGTAAAATAACCGTAGGTAGCTGTGTCTTCATGAATGATTCTAAGTCGCTAATAACCATATCTGATGGCATCCATGTGAAGATGCGATGATCCATGGCTAATTCTCAATGTCAATATTTTCGTCCAAAAGGGGAAGTCCATGCATATCCAGATAGTGAGGCAAAAGACTACTTCAATAATTGATTGCATATATCAAGAAGCAGTTTGACCCTAGTAAGTGTATAGATGCACACACAAGCCAATTCCTGAAGTTTTTGCCAAATAAATCAGATAACACTACAATCCCCGTTTTCAGTTTTCACGCAGCTGGTATAGGTACACCAAACTGGTAAACGGTTTGTAGAAGAGAATCTTATGGAGCATGCAAGTCTATGACTGGGTTTTGGTTTTGGATTGAACTGTCGTGTCTTTGTGGGAAATGAAGACATTATAGCTTGAACTGTTAGTGCGCTACCAATGATTGTTGACAGGTTCTATGGCATTTTTTAATGATTGATTATAGTAGTTCCTTTGATGGTATAAACTTTCTTGTGATATGATCTACCTATACCATTTGCAGTTCCAATATGGCAATCCTGATGTTCTCAGGCTCCCGCTAGTTGAAGCAAAGAAGAATGGTACATACTTGGTGGTAAGTAGTACCGCCATTTGAAAGCACAATGCATGTTCCTCTCGGAATTGAGGAAAATAAGCTGGATGACTACTATTATCGCGATGTGGACCTTGACTCTTATTTCAGCTTGTGCTACCATAAATTTAAGTAAATTTGGCATGTTCTAACAATTGTTGTTATGCAGAAACATTTGCTCGTTACAAGATTTGAAGAACACAACTTCGTTACGCAAAGTAATGTTGTCATGAAGAACACAAGATAAACATTACATTTGCATATTAGGGGCATCGATTGATCATATGATCAACAAGATTTGAAGAACACAACTCTCGCCAATCTCAGAATGCTAACCCCGATATTCTCAGATACCAAATATCATGCTTTGAGAAAATGGAACGCTCATGCATAGATATTAGATAGTGTTAATGTTATCCAAACCTTCTATAATTGACCATGCATTTAACTATTGATTTTATTTAGCATATAGATTGTGGTGGTACCAAGTTTGTAGTGAGGTTGCATATTTCCAAGAGGCACCAAAAAATGATAGTGTCCATTCTGCAAAGATTGACACAAGGTTACTATATACGCTTTCCTCAAATCACATTTTATGTATCTTACCAAGTATTCTTAGCTTATCCTTATGCTTAATTTTACAACAAGATGAGTTTATCATGATCTGAAGATCATTAATTCATTATGCACTTCAACCATTAACTATAGGATGTTGATAGCTATCTTAGCTTATTGATAAGGATCTGCCATTTATGGTTTTCTGTTTTTTTTTAGATTTGATTATCTTTATAGACTCCTTATTTATCTTGTGTTCTTGCGGTTGTTTTGTTTCTAGGTAACATTTGGACTTATGCAGAAATTTTTTTGGGGAAGGAGTTTATCCCGATGTGTTCATGACAAACTTATACTATGGAGGCACAAGAATTGCAGTGTGTGCCTTTTGAGTTTCTATGAGCCAATCAAGCAATATTAGAGAGGGTTAAAACTTACAACTGTGGCAAGCACGTTAATTGAACCAAATCCTATGAAGAATTTCCTTTTCCTAGGTAATAATAGTGGGTACCACCTAGGTTTCACACCATAATTTGCTGTTGTACATATAAGAATAATAAGAATAATGGTCAAGAGAGAGCATGATACACGTGTTCTAGAGGACATGTCAGAACAATATAGGTTAATGGAGTAATGCATTTTGCTCCATTGTATAAGTTTGGTTTCTTCTGTGAGGTTATCTTTAATTTGAAGTTTAGAAATATATATTTTTCTTATGTGTATGCATTCTTTTGTGAACACTTTCTGATCTGAATCCAACATTTTACATCATGTATATATGAATATATATGAAAACTGCATGTGAAATGATATATCCTACCTCTTTTTTTTTTTTTTCAAGGAGCCTTTGCAAAGTGAGAGCTTGCCTCTAGTCGTTGAATCTCGGAGAAAAAATGGAAGTGTACATTGGTTAGCATCGAATTCAGGAGCATCCAAGAGTTCAATAAACAAAGGCAAAATTGCTTAGTCAATACTATCTATCTCGAATCAATAAAGAAGTCTATTCCAGATATGATAATTTACGCATTTCGTGTGCATGAACTAAATCGAGCATAGTGGATATGTCAAACAATATGCAACTTCCAAGTACTATGAATAGACAGTCAGCTGACAAGAAAAGAAAAGGCAACCAAATTAAATGGATCACCCTTTGCCATGATGTAGGAGCAGTGGACAATCTTTTAATACACGGTGATATGGATATGGGATAATTTAATAATGACAAGTTAAATGTTGCACGGATTATTCTTTGATAACTTCTTACGGTGTTCTTATTTCAAGACCTGGTGCTCTGCAATCTACATTTAGTAATAGACAATGCACTTGCAAAGCAGCCCAGAGAGCAAGATCGACCACCGTGGGTAAACGATCACCACCGAAAACGTCGGTTTTGATTCCCTATATTGCTAACTTCATAGTAAGCATGTTCTCGTAGTTTGTGAAAGTTTTACTTCCTTTTATTTGTATCAAAGAACAAGAAACACCACCTTATGTATATGTAAAGATAGTGAAACGTTTTCACAAATAGGAAGTTTACTCGAATTCCATTTTCCCATAGGATCTAATACACAAAGTAGATTTCTAAATGAAATCAAGTCATTTCATGATGAAAGATCATAAAAAAATAAAGTGGGTGCAGAAAAGGGCAAAGAAAAGTATAAATATCATTCACATTGGTCTAAAGGATACCGCTTAGTATCCTGAAATTAGGAATCCTAATTGGAAATAAACTTAGACTCACATTAGAACAAGGATAAGAGAAAATCCTAATTGGAAACAAGCATAAATTCTATACAACATGGGTTGATGAGACCAGAGACATACAAAAGCAGTATGATGCAGAGATCAAGATGCGTGTGTTTCATCCGCTCTTATAACAAAACTATAAGATTTCAAAACCAAGAACTACAATTTCACACTTTTCTCAGATGCGCAGATTATCGAAGAACACTATAACCTTTAATCTAGTGGAACCAAGAAGAATAGAGTACTAATGAACTCACAGCTCAAAGCAAGTTACAAGGATCGATTTGATGCCTCTCACCAACAGAGGAACCAACCAAGAGCTAACAAAATTGATCAAGATAATCTCCACGAAAGTATCAATTTCGCATTTGAATTCATGCTATATTGAGCTAGAACCAAGGATATCCAAAGGATATTCATTTGAAGTCATGCCATCATGTCACCAAATCAAGCTCGCATAATTGATAATAAGTTCAAACAATTGAGAGAAACGAGATAAGTGTTCACTGTGATTGCTCGTGCAGCAGAGAGCAAGCAGAGAAAGAGAGATAATAAGGTGAGATGTGAGGTGGAGAACTGGACGAAAAAGGAGGAGGAGAAGAGATGTGTACCTTTTGTAGTGTGAATTTGCAACCGCAGGAGATGTTGGAAGGAGGCAATCGTCGTGCATTCAAAGATCATGGGTCGTGGGGTGCATGGCTCTGTCTTCTTGGCGGTTAGCGGTAGCTGGTTCTTAAGTGAGCCGACGGCGGTTGGCTAGCACGCAACGTCATGGGCTGGGTGGGCGCCACCAGCCGCTCGGGTGCGCCGCCGCCACGTCCTCGTCCTCGACCTCGTCCCCTTCCATTCCCGATTCCCTCCTCAAGCGCGCCTCCTTCCTCCACCTCCCTGTCCCCTCACGCTTCTTCCTCCTCCTCCGCCCCAGATCCGGCAAAGGGGAAGGTGGGCAGCAGAAAGTTGATCCGGTGGGGCGGTGTCGGCGAGTGAGGGAGGGCGGCAAGCAAGGGAGAGCAACATGAGACCCAAGGACGCAGGGAGGGAGAGTCGGGAGGAGCGGAGGCGTGAAGTCTTCAGAGGCGGTGAGGGGGCGGAGGGCGCGATGGCAATGGAGTGTTCTTGGTGGCAGTGCGGGCGAGGGCGGGATTTATCTGGCGCGGGCGCAGGACGATGGAGAGGAGGAGGCTGTTTTTCGGCAGGTGTCTGTTTTTTGGGCGGGGGAAGGATGGCAGCAAGGCAAGGGCGATGATGGCGGCGGCGGCAAGTAGGGGCGGCCGAGGCAAAGGAGTCAGGAGAGCGGTTTGTGTGGTGGGGTGAGGGAAACGACGGTTGTTTAGCCCGGGCGTCGCTTTTGGTGGATGATTTGTTTTGTGAGCGGACTAAACTCGAAATTATAGTAGCAGAGAAAGGGTTGAATTTAATCAATTAAACGGATTATACCAGCGATTATATGAAAACATGAAAACGGACCAACTAATTAGACAATGCTCACATTCACAATCGCTCCGATTCATATAGATACGGAACATTTTGCCAGACGACTCCACAAAATCCCGGCCCGTTCGAGAGCCCATTCATAATTTCCACAAGGCCACAACACCAGAGTCCAAACCCCAGACCCTTGGCTTCTCTAACCTTGCCTAAACCCCATCGCCGGAATGCTCCTCCGCTCCCTCCTCCGCCGCGGCGCCGCCGCCGCCGCCGGCGGACGCGCCTCGGCGCGACCTGACCACGACGAACCGAGGCAAGGTCCGCGCCAAGGACCCCCGCGGCGTGGCCTCCGAGGACGCCGCGGCTGGGGACTTCGCATCCTCCGCGGGCGGGGGCGACGACCTCGACGCCGAGTTCGAGCTGCCCACCGACCCGCTGCCGCCGACGTACGACCCCGCGCTCGACGTCGGGCCCGGCGGCCGCCCGCTCTTCGCCTTCACCGACACCTTCGCGTCCTTCTCCCACCGCGACGCCAACGCCTACGTCGATTTCACGTACACACCCTTCTCTTCTCCCTTTGCCGTCTCGATTGGATCCAAATGCGGTGATGCGCGTGGCTGTGTTTCGAAGTGTTCGTTTTGTTTATGAAGTTTGGATCTTAGATCTCAGTCTCGTGAAACTTTTGGTGTTGATCGCGCCAAATAAAATGCTGTTTGGTAGAAACCATTGGTTAACTTGTGGTACCAAATTTTGTACTGATAAGGTAAAGATATCAGGGGATTTGGTAATTGTATCAATGTGACTAGGTGTGATGCTGTATGCACTATGCAAGTCTATCTGTATGGCTTATTAATATTTTACGTTTCCTGTATGCAACTTGATGAGGTATGGCTTTTGCTGTCATTTAGTCTCTCCCTTGATTTTATCGAGTTTAAAAATTGTTGTCATAGTAAAAAAACTTAGTGAGGTCATTTAAATTATGCTTTCCCCCATTGAACAATGTTCTGGCCCACCGTCTAAACGTCTATCTATTTAATGAATTGCTACTTTGTGTCAAGTTTGGTATTCTTGGTCTTCTGCTGCAGGATATACTTCTTTTGTAATATTTTTTTGTAGCTGTTACACTGTTTCCTTTCATTGGATGCCAAAGATTAAAAGTCTACTACCGTAGGCTGCAATAATAAGTTAATTCTTGAACATGTAAGATTAAGATTTAGGTAATTGAATTTTATTATGATCAAGTTTCCTGGTGCTACTTGAGATCGTTTTGGGGTATTGATTGCTGCTTTTATGGCCTTTGTTTCAGTTTGGATGAATGGAAGGCCGTATTACCAGAGGGATTGCCAGCAGGGATGATGAAGGAGTTTCAGGAGACGAGACGATGCGCTGTGATGGTGAGGGAGAGCTTCCTAGACCTCCGGGATAACTTCCGGAGGATTGTTGATCCGGCCTTTACAGCCAAGCGCAAAGGTGTGTTGATACTTTTGCATCTTGGGTGTTGTTCCCAGTTATTAAGATTGTGTGTGACGTGCTAGCTATTGATAGAATGTAGTATACACATTGCTTGTAGTTTGCCTAGCTTACGTCTTTCAATATTTCTTAGATGAGAATTAGTATTGGCTTATTAACATTTTAGTTAACATAATCCTTGTTGATGACATCGCACCAATCTCTTAGGAAATTATAATGCTCAGGTAAATGCTGCTCCTGTTAACATGTTTCATATTTGTGGTTTTAATGATCTGATGCACCCCTAATTGACTATGCATCTTCTTTTCTTCTTCATGGAGACTAAGATAATATTTATGATGATCGTCAATTCAAGATTTTTTTCACTCATAACCTATACTATCACAGAAACAAAAAAAAGTGATTGAATTAGGTTACTTAATTCTAGAAGTTGGATGATTTGTCACCCAGCAAGACCATTCACAAAAGGCTATTAGTTTACTTTAATTCTTTTATGCTTTGTTAGATCTTCCATGAAATAAGCTCTCGTTTGATATTGTGCACAAGGCGGATTTGGAATATGCCTTTATGTCATTTTTGCCAGCTTATACCATTTGAAAATGGGGCCAAATACTCTACTGTTACTCTATAGTTTTGTAGCTTGGCACACTCTGGCAGCTAATGTCTGCAGGCATGCAGAATTGCAGATAAAAATAATGTGTTTGACAGTATAACATATTGTCTATTATTTAAATTTCATATGTTGCAAGGGCATACTTGTTTGATTTGCATCAGAATAAAAACCATCTTTATGGGAACCCATGGTGTTTCTACGGAGCACATTATCATTATCAAGACATATCCAGTACGAAATAATTGTGTAGGCATATATGCGTTGTAGCATTGTATCTTGGATTATTAATTAATGAACAGCTCGCAATCATCTTTCCCACCTTATCTGTCTTCAGAGACCAAAAGACAAATTGTCTTGGATGGCCCCCGGAGTTGTGGTAAAAGCATTGCACTAGCGATGCTTGTCCACTGGGCACGTACTGAAGGATGGCTGGTATTCTATGTTTCACAAGGGAAGGATTGGACTCATGGAGGATTCTTTTATAGAAACACATACAGTGATCTTTTTGATACCCCACTACAGGCTGCAAAGATCTTGCAGGTGCTAATCTCTACATGATATCTATATTCCACTTGTTTTCTCAATATTTACGAATGTGCATAGAATGCATTATCATTATGGGCTGTTACTTTTTTTCCGCTATTTTGTCTCTTCGGTATAAGCACCCCAAGTTTTTTGCTAGCTTGATGCTGGTTTGCCATTCATAATGTATTAACCACTTAATGCAAAAATAAATCGAAGAACACTTTGCGTTGGTCGGTGCTTAGGGCATATTGATTAGCGTCCAACTTTTTCTTGTAATTTGGAACTGGTAGAGTTGTAGTATCCTTGCATTTTGATATTATTTTCAAATCTGTGTTAACCATGCTATGCTTTGTAAAAATTTAATACAAATGTCGTCTATCACTAATGCATACTGCATAGCAAAATGGATTTGTCAAACCTCAGTTATATTGGTTTAAAAAAAATGTATTGCTAAAAGGTCAATATGAATGTAAACTTATGCTTGTTCCATCTGGTTTTGTACATGTGTCCCTTATTACCCTTGGATCCATGAATTCTCCATGAAGTGAAGTCTATATTTGCAATGCTGGAATTGTTTTTTTACTACAGTGTAAATCTTGTATTTATGTGACAACAAAATTTCTTGTTGATGATCACTCACATAGGATGCATAGCTAGGAAATTGCTACTATAGCTTGTTGGCTGGAACAACAATTTCTCAGTATCTGTTTCTGTTGTTGCTTCAGGATTTTTTGAAGTACAACGAAACCCGCTTACAGCAGTTACCATGTCAATTATTTGAGCCTATTCTTCTTGGAGAAGGTGCTGGTGTTGGAACAATGAAAGGGGCTGACACAGTGGAAATGCCTGAAGGGTCCACCTTGTATGATCTCATTCAAACTGGGATAACCCACTCGCATGCTTCAGTTGGTGTGGTAGTTCGTTTAAGGAAGGAGCTGTGACTTGTTAAAGATGTGCCTGTATTGTTTGCTATTGATCAGGTATGGTTGGAGTGTTGCTGCCATGCCTCGGCGCACTTTCATATTTGATGGTTATACACCCAGTAATGATCAAACCCAATAAGATGCCTTTTCTCTTTCTTTTGCAGTATAATAGCTGGTTTACATTCAGTGAGTTCCAGGAACCTGTAACTGTTAGATCTTGTTGACCTATCCATGCGAAAGAGCTTACAACGGTTTGTTCCACCGTGCTGCTTACGTCATGTGTTCTGTACTTGCTTTAATTTTCTCCTTTTGAAAATAGCAAACATTTGCATCTCCTTTCTCATTCTATAGCATTTTTGGTTGGGTTGCAGTAAAAACTGTAAAGGCTATCCCCCTTTTCTGGGTGTTCATTTTCTTATCTCTTACAGCCTTTGTAGTGCTCTGTTCTGTTTGCTAATATAGCCATGATGTGGTTTGTGGGAGTGGATTTTGGAGATCTGGATTACATGGTTATACTAGACTAGGAATTTATGAATGGTGTGTTCATGGTTCTAATCTGAGAAAGCAAATTAAAAAATTTTGTTTCTCATTGTGTGGCATTGGTAGCGGTTTTCTAACTAAGTAACTGTTACATTCCACTCCGATCACACAAGTATCTGATACAAACTGTGTCCAATAGAAGAGGATTAAGACTGGGAGTAGATGAATTGGGGAAAGGGAAAGTTCAGAAATAGCTATTCGGATAATACATCAGATTGAGAACCAGAAGACATCTAGTTTGAGGATGGAGAAGAGTGGGGACTGGGATGTCTGGGAAGAAGCAGCAGCAGGGAGGAAGAGCCTTCGGTTCGGTGTTTTTCTCGATGGCCTCTGTGTTGCTTCCGCTTGCCCCTTTGTACTCGACAACTAAGACCCTTGCTTTCCTTGGCCCACGGCCCAGGTAGCAAGCCCAGGTCGATTCGTGACATTCCTCCCCCGTTGAAATTCGGTTTGTCCCTAAGCCATTGCAAAGATTTTCGCCTGCTCCAGTTTCTTTTGAAGCTTAGATTCAAATACACTGATTTGTGCATCATATCTACTGTTCTCTGGCTTCAAATCGCTGGCCTCCAAGGGCTCAACAGGGAGGGATTCAACAGAATCAAAATAGAAGAACTGATAAACCGGATGGACTTTCCCTGAGCATGCTTTCACAACCTCCTGACCTACAATACCACCAAACATTGCAGTCATAGGATTCAGAACAGCCCTCGAGAAATCACTCATGAGAAATTCTCCTGGTTCCTTCATGGCCTCTTTCATGGGTTTGAATTTAAGAAGCTTTGGTGGCTTGACCTGTGTGACAATACCACCTCCATATGTGCCAAATGAGGAAGTGTCTTCTTCTAGAGTAAAAGAATAAGGCCTTGCATTCTTAATCTTTCTTGGTTTAACATCATTCATTTCACCATTCCTCGGACTTCAGAGAACACAACTAGATCACCATCCAGAACCCCAGACGCCATCATCAACACAGAGACAAGTGTTTGGTTGTCATTCTCGATCGATGCCACAATTCCTATATGTGGTTCCTCTCCATCAACATCCAAAACAGTAAACCCAGGACCAAAATCACAAAAGACACTGCCAGAAAGACCACAGACTTCAGACTTAATGAAAGCAATGAGTGGCTGATGGCTGTGGCAGTAATCGTCAAATTCAACCGCTTTCTCTAAGCTGATACCAGTAAAGACCACAGCCTGGAAATTAGAAAGGTGCTCCTTGGTCAATTCACCAGTTAAAGTAGAGACGAAAACAGCATTGTTTGTTGGGTTTGAGCACTCACTTAATACTCAACGCTATTCCGTGGACACAACTAACACGAGAGAACACTCTAGAGCTACACTGGAGTACGACGGAGAGAACCTCTATTCTCTTGTACTACTAAGCTCTATGAAGATGAAACACAGGGAACACCGGAGACACAACTCGACTTGTGTCGTTTTGTTCCTATGCAACTTAACTTCACAAACTGAATACACATAAGCTTATATAAGCTACACACGCACTAGCACCCATGCAGCCACTAAGGCACGCATGCATGCACTACTGCACTACACCACTACACCACTACTGCACTACGCATGCATGCACTACTGCACTACTGCACTAGCAGCCACACCTCCACTAACTCACGCATGCATGTAACCACACAGCCACTAACTCACGCACACCTCCACTAATGGAAATAACATGCACATACATCTTCTAGCCACATGTGCAACACATACATGCAACAAGATTAAAAACTAACATTCTCCCCTAATCTTGTTGCACTAAAGCAGGGCTGGTTCGTCGTCAGAGTCCGCCATGACAAGCAGCGCTTGCTCCTTCTTCTCCTCCTTCAGTTCGGTGCACTCCTAGGAGAAATAACCGTACTTGTCGCACCCATAACACCTCACCTTAGCCTTGTCAAATTTGCCATGCTTGAGCCCGTCCTTCTTTTCCTTAGCCCTCCACTGAGACTGGGTGAGCAACAAATGCTCCTCTTGATCCTCATCATCTTCGTCGATCTTCACGCTTCCTCAAAAGCTTTCAAGGCCAAATACCTCTGTGGTCATCATCTTCTTCATGTTGCCGAATTGCTCGATGGTGGTGGCAATCGGCAAGAACTTCCGCGAGACACGAAGGATCTTCTCCACGACTTCCAGCCTCTTTCTTCTCACCAAGAGTCCTCATCCGGCTAACCATGGTTGTCACCGTGCAAAGAAACTCATCAACGCTTTCCTTCTCCTTCATGTTCACTTCTCAAGCTCCTCTTCAACGTCTGGACTTTTGCCCTTTGCACACGATCCGCGCCCATGTGCATGGACTTGATCGCCTCCCATGCCTCCTTTGTTGTATCCATCTCCATGATCATGAGGAGTGTCTCCTCGGAGACGCCTTGGTAGATGGCCGACAATGCCATCTTATCATGGCTCTCGTCGATGTCGACGTCGCCCTCCACGTCGTCCCATACACCTTGCACGATCATGTGCACCCTCATCTTCGTCTTCCATGCCGCGTAGTTTGTACTCGTCAACAACGGCATCGAACCAGTATGGACACCTTCGCCGCCGGCGCCTTGGATACCACTATCTCGCGGCTGTCGGTGCTTCCTATCATTGCCCTCGCTCTGATACCAAATGTTGGGTTTGAGCACTCACTTAATACTCAACGTTATCCCGTGGACACAACTAACACGAGAGAACACTCTGGAGCTACACTGGAGTACGACGGAGAGAACCTCTATTCTCTTGTACTACTAAGCTCTATGAACATGAAACACAGGGAACACCGGAGACACAACTCGATTTGTGTCGTTTTGTTCCTATTCAACTTAACTTCACAAACTGAATACACATATGCTTATATAAGCTACACACGCACTAGCACCCATGCAGCCACTAAGGCACGCATGCATGCACTACTGCACTAGCAGCCACACCTCCACTAACCCACGCATGCATGTAACCACACAGCCACTAACTCACGCACACCTCCACTAATGGAAATAACATGCACATACATCTTCTAGCCACATGTGCAACACATACATGCAACAAGATTAAAAACTAACATTGTTAAGCTCCTGTAGCTTCTGAACACAAGCTTGAGCACGGTTTTGCCCAACATCCTTCTCTGAGAGGAAGAAGTTGCTTGATAAGTCCCATAGCTCCACATTACCATCATCGTGCGAGGTTACTAACCTGACACCCACAAGGACAAGGTTCTTTGCTTGAATTCTTAGGCGCTTAGGAAGAAGCATGCTGCCATCAAGATGATCCAAATATTGTGAAAAGGTGCCAATAGTGTGAGCAAGAGAACTGGGGTCAGTGTATTGAACTCCCAGCTTCTGCTGTGCCACTCTGATCACTTCAATTCTCTTGAGCAAAGGAGGTGGCCAAGGCTCAATCTCAATCAAGCTCATAAACAATAATTTCTGTAGCTGCACAAGGGACTTGCCATCATGAAGAATTCTCACCAGATGCATCCACCCTAGTGGTACACTCGATGTTATGACTGAACTGAGCTTCTCGTAAGCTAAAACCTTTTTGCCCTTTATACCAGCGATCCTAGCAAGACCAGCAATGGAATACCCATGACCAGCAGAGAAGGCAACCTCAAATTGGTGTTCAGCTTCGTTGCACTCCTTTCTCAGACGTCTGATACATCCAAGCTGATGAAAAGCTATTTGCTTCTGTGTAGGAGTGACTGCCAATTGAACTAGCTTCTCTGACAAGCATACAATTGTTTCTGTCCTTGGATCAATGTTCATTGCAACTTCACTAAGCAAGCAGTACAGTAAAAAGGAGGCATGTCCAACCATGAATAGTTGTTGCTGTTCAGTTGCACTCAACAAGAGACTAACTACTAGCTCATCAGTTATACAGTCTGGTAACTCCTGTAAAAGCATTTGCAAGCAAGAAGCTGCCAGAACAAGTGCATTTACTTCAAATGCCAATGACATTCTTCCTGTACGCGCAGTGGTCACAGAATCAAGCTGTATGTTATTGCATTCGTCCTTTGAAGCAGCCCTCAATATTTTCTGAACACCAATAATGTTATATGTCTCCTTTAATTTTGCTCGAGACAAGAAAGTTGTGCGAGCTGAAGAGTACCAGGCAAACAAAGGCTGCTGAGACTGCTTCTCGAATAATTCCTCTAGCAAAAGATCGTCAGGTATGAAGACCTCTTGTTTCTTAAGTAGCACAATCTTATTTCTAGAACGAACAGGAACCTTTGAGACACACCTAGAGAGAAGCTTCTGTTGCTCAACATGGAAGGGTGGCAAGGCCACTACGGCGCTTCGACCGTGAGTCACCTTGATAGCGAGATGAACGCCACTCGTGTCAATCATAACTCAACACCTTCTCCCACAACCTCCACTTGCATTGTGGCGTGCACTGTTGCCGCTCGGTCATCCTTATTGTTGGCGGCCAGAGTACCACCGTACTCTTGTCCAGTATTTGCTCGAACACCTTGTGATCATCGGAGTGCTCCGGGCGGTCACGCACCGAATCAGCGGCAACCGGTGGCACGGGGCTGGAGACGATGATGTCGTTCCACTTGCCGGTGGCGGGCGGCGTCGGCAAGGAGACCACATAGTGACCAGCAGGCTCAACGACATTGGAGGAGGTGTCGAGGTTGACGTCGCGGCCGCTCTCGATCATGCTATTCAGCGTGGCAATTATCTTCTTGCACAACTCCTGGACCGTCTCCTTTGGCTCCTTCGATGTTGTCTCGGGAGCCAATTCCTTGAGCTCGTCACATGGGGCTTCCCGAGCTCCAGCGACAAGGAAAGTCGTTGTCGTGGCCGCTGAGGTAGTTGAGGTCGTGAGTGTCGCCACCGCTGAGGTAGTTGCGGCCATCGACACATCGGTGTTGTGGCTCAGTCCCAACGTCGAAAATGTGGCGGGCGTCGCCACGATGTTTATCCATCGGGGTCATGTATCGACGCCCACCAAAGAAGAACGTCATAGACACAATACCCATGGGTGACATCTCGAGCCAGCGCTGCGTCATGCTCGATCGAAACCGAACGAGCGCCGACATGGTTCGCCTCTCGAGCACCACCACTTGCTCGCCCCTATAAGCATCGAAGACACAGTGCGGCACCTCTTCATTCACCGGATACAGCACATGACTCACCGTGACGCGAAGAACACCTCCCGGTGTGGCCTCCCGGTGGCTCGGCATTTCGTCGAACAGGTGGCGGGCGCCTCCTCCATGAACATCTCCACCGTACTGATCTGGACACTGACCACAGCTACTACCATCATGAGTCGCCCACACCATCTTCTTGCTCGAAATCCCACGAATCGATGGCTCTGATACCATTTGTTACATTCCACTCCGATCACACAAGTATCTGATACAAACTGTGTCCAATAGAAGAGGATTAAGACTGGGAAGTGGAATTGAGACTGGGAGTAGATGAATTGGGGAAAGGGAAAGTTCAGAAATAGCTATTCGGATAATACATCAGATTGAGAACCAGAAGACATCTAGTTTGAGGATGGAGAAGAGTGGGGACTAGGATGTCTGGGAAGAAGCAGCAGCAGGGAGGAAGAGCCTTGGTTCGGTGTTTTTCTCGATGGCCTATGTGTTGCTTCCGCTTGCCCCTTTGTACTGGACAACTAAGACCCTTGCTTTCCTTGGCCCACGCCCACGTAAAGCCCAGGTCGATTCGTGACAGTAACTAGTTCTTTGTACATAGTTTACAAGTCATCATAGCAAGTTTTATATGATAAATCTGTTCTTTCACCAACTGTTTATGTTCTGGAAACGTACATGCATTATGTGAAATGTAGTCATGATATTTTTAGGTCTTCTGACTAAAATGGTGAGAACTATACGATTAGCTTTGTCCAATTCATGTTGTTACACTGGTATAGATATAATCTACGTAACATTTCACTTATTGCTTACTTCAACAGGTCGATGCATATAGGTCAATGATTTATACTGATATGATGGTAGGAGCCTTTTCGCATTCAACCGCAGTTGGCAAACTACGGCAAGAGCTTCCAGATGTTCCGTCTAACACCCATGTGATGTTTCCACGGTACACCTTAGATGAAGCTGAGACTGTGTGCCACTATTATATGAGGTACTTCTTTTAAAAATCTTTATAGTTTTGTCTAGTGCATCGCATTGGAATTTTCCGCCATGGCTGCCTGGCATTTGCATATGCTTACACAAGCTTATAAGCTTCTGCTACCTATGACTTTTAAAAGCTTCCTTTGTAACTCAATTCAAGCAATGAACATTGTGATCTGTTTGTTGGCCAGGCAAAAGATTATTCGATGTGAGAGCTTTTCAAAGGAGAAGTGGAAAAAGATTTATTATTTGTCAAATGGAAATGGCTCAGAGATCAGGTGGCTTGCTGCCTTTATATGAGGTAGTGAACTCTCGAAGTTACTTAATAACTGTATTCTTCTGTTTTGAAAATGATCAGTAACCATGTAGCTTCAGATGATCTACGAGTTTTAGCACAAGATTTGCCCTTTCACTTAAAACCCTAGTTATGAGTAAATTCATTGTCTTGTTTGCACCTTTTCGTGCAGTTTCTTGTACCTAGATTGCGCTCAGTTGTGATGGCTATCAAAAAATGTCGCTGCTAATGTTCCAGCATGCCATGCAGTTTTATAAACTGCAGCTCCCCATTGTTGTATACTTGTAGTATGTCATATGGAACTCTTGGGAGCAAAATTACCACCTAATCACATCCCCAAGATTTTTTCCCCGAGCAGCTGAAGTGAAAACACACTACTAATTGGCCGCAGCTCCGGTTTCACCTATTATCTCCTGACGACAACGCTCTTCGTGTGCACTGGGGTGTCCTACTAGTTATGCCGGATACAAATAATAACCAGCCTGCCGTGTAACATTCGTTTAAGGAGCGATCACGGAGAGATGGTGCGTGCAGTTGCGATTATATAGAACGAGCGAGAGGCCTTCGACACCTCGGGGTTCGGAATCCGTCTCCGACTCAGACTGGCTGTCAACTCGGAGTCCGAGGCCGTCTGCATGCCAGGCCCAGTTTGCAGCGGCGTGGGCCTTTCGCCCCACGAGCTACATCGGCCCAAATTGAGAGGCCACTTGTCCACGTGGCAGACCACGAAATCCTAGGGTATGTTCAATAGCTCGTCGTCTCTAACATTTTCTATGTCATCTTGAGATAATTTTAAAGACAACTATTCAAATACATTATCTCTTGAGCTGTTTTTTTAAGCATCACAAACATTTAAATTTTACATGAATCAAGTGACTTGTTTTGCATGAATAAACGACGACTGCGCTCCAATAGCAAAAAGCTTCGTGCTAGTGTCTTGTTTCGCATGATGTGTCCATTGTTTCGTGAGAGGATGATCTCATTCTCTTTTACTTTCCTCCACGTCACCAGAAAACCTATATGGCAACCTTAGAGACAGCTGAAGTGACACTATTGAAGATGCCCTTACGTGACATGACGATGTTGTGCTGTTGTAGTCATGTTCCGACGCCCGACTACCAGTTAATGCATAAATAAATAAATAATGTTTTTTGCTAAAAAAATCCAAAAAATTTAGCTGAGGACACTCCCAATGCTTCACCCTGTCAATGTCCATAGCATTAATTAGCTACACGCATGGGATCCACACAAGATGAGAGATGATGTGGCAAAGAGTTAAGGAAGAGAGAGAGAGAGAGGAAAGTAGTGTCATGGGACATTGCATGAGCACACAATTCAATCATGAAGAAACAGCAAAATCTTGCATTGTGTGAGAAGAGTAGTGTCTAACAATATTATTTGTTGAGAAAATGCATTAAACAGTGCCATACACTCATCGCTATCATGGACGCCAATGGCAACGACACCACAAGTTCGATGGCTCGCCTCCTCCCTCACGCCGTCACCGTCGACCAGGCATGGTTTGTCGAGCCCTTCTGTGCCTTCGACCGTGATGGCAACCTCACCAAGCTCGAGAACGCCTCTACGTCGCTCGCTATCGCCCGTCGTGGCCACGGCAAGCCGTCATCGTTGCGGCGGCTACAGTGTCACCATGGCAATCCGTCGTCGCCCGCCTCCCCACCAGCAAGCATTCGGTGCACCGCCCGCTCGCGTCACCGCCATAGCCTCGATTGTCATCATCTCCATGGTTGTTCGTCACCGTCGTCGTCGCCATGGTTGCCTTCATCAACACGTTGTCGTCGCCATCGCCGCCTGTTGTCGTAGCCGCCCATGAATGTCTCGGGTCCGGTCGGATCTGGACGCTATTGGCGCAGATCCAGCCGGATCTGGGAGGAGACGGGTGGAGGCAGCACTCGGGGATGGCGAGAGAGGCGGCACTCGGCGACAACAGAGGAGGTGGGCTCGGAGGTGGTGTTGGCCAGTGGGAGAGACGGCGCTCGGGGCCGGCGGCGGTCGGCGGGGTAGGAGATGGGCGGCGGCAGATGGATCGATGGGGGAGAGGGGAGGCCCGTGTGAGGGAGTGAGAGAAGATTGAGAGAGGGAATATTTATTGTCTGGACCCACCAATAGATATTATGGATTGAGGCGGCGGGGAGTGACATGGGGGACGGTGGTGAGGAGGGGCCGACGATGGAGGAAAGGGACTAGAGCATTAGTTTTAGGGTTTGCATGCATCCTAAGTGGTCTAAAATGTAAAATTTGATTCACTGTTTTATAAAAGTTTATCTAGCTGATGGCTAGACAGTCTATTTTGAAATTCCTCATCAGCTCAATCATTTGCAATGTTGTATTATAATGGAGAAAAGCCTTTTCTTAAGGAGTACCACGTATCCACTCCAAGTCTACGTTTGCTGAGTCTTCGGTAGCGAAACAAAAAAGGCTCTATATATCGTGCAAAAACAAACATGGAACCTCCTCTATCTTGCCACTTGCAACTCGCTGAAAGCCTGTAATTAAACCACCTAAAATCTGGCATTTTCGGACGAAAAGGACTTCTTATTGTACGTTTCCTGCTTATGTAAATTCTTGTTTGTGCAAATTTACCTAACTTGAAATTTAAATGCATAGTGTAACTAGAAGAGCACTGAAGTTGCAGAGCATAAAAGAAGTGATCTTTCTTTTGTTCAAGATGAGGCATAAATGCTTGCAACATTTTCTGCAGCAATCCTAGGAATCAAAAGGAAAAACATCAAATCTTGTTGCATCCATAAAATTACACTAATCTCTGCGTTTTGATGTTCAAACAGAGTAAATGGAACACATGTTACATGGGAAATTGTATCCTTCTTGTTTCATCTGTTCATCGATCAGTTGGAAAATTGGAATAAACTACAGTTGCTAATTCAGCTGATGGGCATGCAGAATACGATGAGTGCATTGATGATACGTACGGTACGAAAACTTCTAAGCACACCCTAGGAAAAGAATCTGTCAGGCTATCCTATCCATGTAGACCCAGCTACGCCGTCGTCGACAGCCGCCGTTCACGCGGGCGCCGCCACTTCTTCCACCTCCATCAGCTCGGCGCCACTTCTTGGCCAGCTGCTGCCGGCCGCTCCTCCGCGGCCACGAACGGCGCTGCCGCGATTGTTAGCGCAATAACATTGCTCTCGATCTGTAATGTGACCGAGTCTTCAGGTGACCTTCTCCTGAATGTTTCTACCAGCAATATCGATACTCATGGCACCCGCGTTATGCTCTGACACGTTGTAACCACGCGCAGCTGTGACTTACATTAATTCGAATTTCTGTTAGCCACTCACTCTCTCTTGAACCGTTTATATATGCACCATTCATCAATGAATACAAGTGTGAGTTGTCTAAGTTTACATGGTATCAAAGCTATCCGCTCCTTAACCAATTCTTCCCTGCCCTCGAACTCCTCCAAGGCCACCCTCCCTGCGGCACTACACCAGCTGTGAGTGATGCCGTCTCCAATGCCGTGTCACATGCCGGCCTGCCTGACTACTGGGCTGGCGCATGGGCTGTGGGCCAGGAGGCAAAGAGTCGGTATTACAAAGGAGGCAAAGCGAGAGCAGCTGAATGGCATGGAAGAACAGATTACAAGCCTCAGTTCCCTTTCTTCCCGATTGTTGTTCCTCCCCCAAATTCTTCTTATCTGATTTCCCGATTGTAGATAAGACTCTTTTCATTCTTAGACATGGCAATGACTTCCTGCTTGTTCAGATCTATGTTGATGATATTATCTTTAGTGGTTCCTCTAATGCTCTTGTTTCCAGTTTTTCTGAGACCATGTCCAGGGAATTTGAGATGGGCATGATTTGTGAACTCAACTACTTTTTGGGGCTACAAATCAAACAGTGCAAGAAAGTGATCTTCATCCATCAAACGAAGTACACCAAGGATTTGCTCAAGCGTTTTGAGATGGGTGACTGCAAGCCGATCGCTACTCCCATGGCGATTTCGACTGCTTTGGATCCAGACGAGGAAGGAGAAGTCGTGGATCAACGCGAGTACCGCAGCATGATCGGCTCCCTCCTGTAACTGACGGCCTCAAGACCGGACATCCACTTCGCGGTCTGCCTCTACACGAGGTTTCAGGCGTCACCGAGGATTTCACATCGCCAAGCCATTAAGCGCATCTTCAGGAATTTACATTCTACCCTTCAGTATGACATTTGGTATTCTTGTTCTTCTTCACTGTCCGTCCGGGGGTTTTCTGATTCTGATTTTGCGGGCTGTCGGCTAGATAGGAAAAGTACCTCTGGCACATGTCATTTCTTAGGCATTTCTCTTGTCTCTTGGTCGTCTAGGAAGCAGTCTTCTGTTACACAATCCATTGCTGAAGCTGAATATGTAGCTGCTGCTAGTTGATGTAGTCAGATTTTGTGGATGGTCTCCACCCTTAAGGATTTTGGGTTAACCTTTGCTAGTGTTCCTCTTTTCTGTGATAACACTTCTTCTATTAACATTGCTAAAACCCAGTGCAACATTCTAGGACTAAGCACATAGACATTCGCTATCACTTCCTTAGAGATCATGTTGAGGAGGGTGATATTGTGCTGTATTTTGTGGAGTCCGAGGCTCAGTTAGCCGATATCCTCACCAAGCCTTTAGACCCAACAAGGTTTGCCACCTTGAGAAGTGAGTTAGGGGTAATTTATCCCTATGGATTGGTTTAAGGGGGGTTGGATCTTTTTTGATCTTTTCTTGTTCATTTGATCTTTTTTTGAACTTTTTGATCTTTCTGATCTTTTTAGGCTTTTCGAGCTTTTCTTGCATCTCATTGTATCATATTGCATTCATATGAAAAATCCAAAAAGATGCATTGTAATATAAGCTTTTCTGCATATCTTTTAAAATTGATGAAGCTTTGCTTATTACCCTTTGGAGTTTTAGTGTTTCAATTCTTGCTTAATGCCATGTCTAGTTCTTTGACTTGCTAGAATTATCATGCTTTCACATGTGTAGCTAAGTCTTTGCTGAATGAGTTAGAACCTGAAAAACAACCTGAAGTCCCCTCATATCTCTGTGTTCAATCTACTATTCTGTTCTTGTGTTCTTGTATTGTTTTTACGATTCTAAGTTTGTCTACGAGGTAATCGCTCGAACTAAACTCGCCATTGACTGTTTCTCAACAAATAGTACGATAGAAACAAGAATGGAGTCCTGCCTATCTGGGAAAAGAGAAATCAACACGTGGAAACAAGAATCCGGGAGGGGTCAACCCAATGGAAGAATCTTACTATATAAAAGGAGACGGGACGGGAGGCTTCCGAACCTGCCACGTCACCTCGAAGAAAACCAACCGTAGGATGCGCAACGGACGTCCAGATGCCGCGGACGTCAGCTCCTGCGCTTGCTGCGACACGTCGCGGGACACGTCGCCCCGAACTAGAGCCTTCTCACCCCTTGCTCTCTTCTGTGCGCCGCCGGCTCGCTCGCTCCATTCCCCTCCGCCTCCTGGCCCTCCATCTTCCTCTACCGCTCCGTCCCGCGCCGCAACGCCGTCCTTCTCCCTTCCTCCGCCGCAACTCCTTCCGCGCCGTAGCGCCGCCCCTCGCGGCTTCCTCCCGTGCCAGAATAATTTTCCTTCGGGCGCCGCTGTACGCCGGTGTCTGCGGATGATTTGCTACGGGGTATGGCTGTACTGTTCTCCAGTACGGGTTGATTTCTCTTGGACGGAATGCTCGCTTCCTCGTGTTTTCCGCTATGTAGAGGTCTACTGGTTTGTTGTTTCTTCTCCTTGCCTCTTCTTCTCGTGGGTTGCTTTCTTGGTTGCTCCACTGTTTTGCTCCTGCGGTCCGATTGGTCTCCGCTGCGCTCGTCCTACTGTTGTTTTCGTTTGCTGGTGCCATTCGCCATGCCGATGGGGTCGCTCGTCATCGATTTTGGGTGAGGTGGGTTGGGGATGTGTGGTGGTTATTTTTGTTTCGGGATTTCTGATGTTTGGTTTTGGTTTTACTGATCTGGTTGCTTGGTTTGGATCCTGGTGCTCCATGCGTTCGCCTTGCTGGGAAGGAGTGTGCCTTCCTTGCTTGCCGCTGGGGTTCAGGTGAGACGTGCCTCTACATGCGTGTTTTGTCTTGTTCTTTCTCCTATTTTCTTATCTTGCACATGTTGAAGCTTATTCCCTCTCTTGAGTTAAATAATATTGGTTGCTACTGACGTCCTGTTGTTTCCTATCGTCGTTTTCTTGGATGGTTGTGTGTGAGTGCTAATTGCTGTTGTTATCGTGTTTTCGAGCTCTATCGCTCGACATCAGTTTATCGATGTGTTGAATATCTGCGCACAAAACTTGTTCTATTTTATATTTATATTTGTGTTATTGACTTCTTTGTGTGCCTTTGAAAAGTTGTAGTTTGTGCATAGGACAAGAGAGTAGAGAGAAGCACATTGTTTAATTTGCCGTGCTTGCTTACATTTCTTTTTATGGGAGCTTACTTACATTTTGAATACATAATTGGTCCAAAGGTTCGCTTCAAAGAATCTCGGTGAGCATATTTTGGTACTTACCATGACAAATGTTCATCATTTGGGATGTGCTCGAGGCTAGTGGTGAACACAGAGTCCTTGGGTTCTGATAGACAATTGAGCTACAAGGTATGCTCTGTGGTGTTTCCTTTTGAATCCCATGCTCAAGCCCAAATCCCTCTTCCCGATCTATACATAGTTTTTCATATTTCAATGCAAATTATCTTTGTGTTTCCACGGCAAATGGTAATTGGAACATAGTTTGATTGCTTTTAGGATTGAGAAATAACATGTAATGATTTTTTGTTTCTTTTTGTACAGCTAATACCTATTTATTTTCAGCTTCCTCCTTACCCATCTTACGGAAAGAAAGAAAGCTAATTCAAAACCAATACAAGAAACTCCCTAGCCAATGGGCACATAGATCATGTAGACTAATATCTTGCGCTTAGCCACAAAAATTATGTTAGCGCTTTAGTAGATCATGTGCGCTTTCTCTTGCGAGGCTACACTAATATTTGTTAGGCAATATGGAAACTACAATAATGCAAGAGTACCCATGTTCACTACTAGACATGCAGTTTAGTAGATCATGTGCGCTTTCTCTTGCAGGGCTATACTAATATTTGTTAGGCAAATTGGAAACTACAGCGTACAAGAGTACCCATGTTCACTACTAGACATGTGGTTTGAATGTAGCTCTTGCTTCTTTTTTTTCGAAATTGAAGGTTATACATATTCCTTGCTTGCCTAATTGAGTCACAGATGACCTAGCTTCGTGGACGAATGGTGAGGCGTTTTGCATTAGTAGTTAGTACCCGTCTAAAGTTAATTTGCTGGCTCTATATAGTATGAGGGGTAAATTGAGTCTCATCTGAGAATAAAAGAATTCACATTTTGGTCAAGTTAAGTGGAGATTGAACTGGTCATTCAATGTCCATTGTTGATCCCTATAGTTCTGATATTTTTTCAAGGTTATTTTAAGATTAAAACTGAGGCAGATGTACTTAATGACTCATAATATGCTTTATAGCAGATAGCATGTGGTAACCCTTTGATACTGATTGTTGGAGTCTTTGAAGTGGAGTGTGAATGCTAACTCATAGTCAGCAGGAACGTGGGTCAAGGAACGGGGTCGCGGGACGTGATACATCACTTTTCCTTCTAAATTACATAGGAATGGTGTACCACATTTCACGAATCGTACCCGGGTCGATGAATCCGGTACGTGGTACGCGGGCGTTGTGGTGAATCTGGTGACTATGGGCTAACTGGTGGAGTCTTTCAGGTGGAATGTGAAGGCTGGTAGTTTGATCTTCATGACCTCAATATGTTTAGGTACAATTAGAACCAAAATTTTGATCCTGAATCATGCTTTGCTTTTAGTAGTTGCAGATTTGAATAGTGCATGATGACAACCTAAGCAATATAGTAATGTCAATATGTACAAATTCTAAAATAGGTACACATGTTGAGTTAGCAAATGGCCAAATTTCTAGATTATCCTGGACAATTGATCCATCCTTCTATCATTGTATGACATCATGCCCCTAAATGTTATTTCGCCAGTTTACACACATTAGCCCCTTCAACTTTGTGGTCTTGTTCCTTGCTATCTTTACAACCTTTGCTTTTGCTGACATGGTCTGCCTTCCTGATTGTTTCCTTATGAGTTCTTATCACATTATACAGCACTTCCTCTGTGAACTCGGTTAGTACAAGTATATCATGTTGCAGATTTTCTCCAGGTCTTATCTGTTGTCCTGTTACCCTCCTTTACTAACTACTTCCTTAGTTCTAATGCATGCCTTACCTCATTTGCATAGTGTCTTGATGTTGTTAGTTATTAGGTTCAAATGGTCTACTTTTTGTTTCATCTATTCTTTTTTGACATTGCAGATGGCATATAGTCTCCTTTCCCAAATCAACCCAAGCAGCAAACGATGGATTATCTGTGTTTGCATTTCTCATCTATGAGACTATTTTGGAGGAACCAATACTGGTTTTGTCAAACATACTGACTTGGTTCTTCTTGATAAACATGTGCTTTCAGAGGTTAAATGTACGTACCCATTCATTCTGCTTCTTTTACTTTGATGTTTCTTGATTCTTACGGTATTAGTATTATGTTTCTCCCGGGCAACCACATGTATGCTGAGATAGAGCCTGATGATGTTAACCTCTTCAAACCTGTATTAGAGATAGGGCCTGATGATAGTTCGTTGTATCCACCAAAGCCTGCCTTCAAGCCTGTTGAAGCACCTTACATGCTTTGCTTTATAAGATTTACATTGGTTGAAGAAAAGGCTAATCACTAATGTGCCACCTGAGTACCTGACTTCCCGATGTGTATCGACGGTAGTTAAGTCCCTTCACACAGCTCCCTAAGCCTACCAATGCGCCAAAATATTTTGTTGGCAGGTACAGGTACTTTGAACCCATCTCCATAGGTTTGATAACAAAATTCCAAGTCAATCTAATTTTAATTATGTTTTGAGCTACGGGTTATATTATATTGAGCACAAAATAGAAAAGATATGAGATTGTAATCATTCCTGTTTTGTTTTGCCTATGTTTATGCTTCTAACTAAACTGCTGATGCCTGCTATCTAAGAATAATTTAGCTTTCTAATTTCCCTTCTTTACTACCGAATGGGTTGCATTATATATTTCTATACATTTTCTCATGTCTGAAAGATTCCTTACCAAAATATTGTGCTAGATTAGATACTTCTTTTTCCCCTTTTGCTTATTACAGCAGCATATTTTGAGCTGGTTACGCAGTTCATGGCTTTCTATATAAGCCATATGCATTGCCTCTAGCTGAAACATATGTCCTGTATAAACACCATGTTTTGTGCTTTAGATATGGAGTTAAAAATGGTGGAGGATGGTATATTGCTGCAAATAAAAACAATTGCTATGATCATTCTGAACATTGTTGGACTCAAGATACAGATTATTGTTGTATACAACATGGTAGTTCTTCTTTTGAGAAAATGCCTGTTAATTCATTAGTCTGAAAGTAAATAACATGTCTTGCATGTTTTTTTACATCTGCTATGAGTCGTAACTTCCACACTGATGATATCTCTTTCGTTTCTGACAGATGCTTATTTATAAAAAAAGATTCTAAAGTACCGGTCAAGACAGCATTTTGATTCCAAAGGAAATGCATGATTTTGGAATCCCTTAGCTCCGAACTTTTTAAGCCACTTTAAATACTTTAGATACTTATTGATGTATCCTCTACTATATTTCTACCTTTTCCTGCTCTACCATGTTTTCATTCCTCACGAGGTAGATGTATAATCTTTGAAAGTAGTAGATCGAATGGATAGAGGCAGATCAAGTTTTCCTATACTTTAACAACAGATGTAGATTGTAGCATTCCCGATCTAATTTTTTAGCGTACCTTGTGTACATGATACTACTGCACCATATATATACACACACACACAAAAACTCCTAAGCCGTGATCATACATAGAATTTTCTTTTTTGCCCGCGGCAACGCGCGGGTTTTCCGCTAGTATATATAAACGCCATCCTTGTCACAGTGTGGGGTTGGGGCCTCGGCTTTTCCCTCGTAAAGCAAATGGTTGGGGCCTCGGCCTCGGCTTTTCCCTTGTAAAGCAAATGGTTGGGGCCTCGGCTTTTCCCTTGTAAAGCCCAAGCGTGGGGCATGGAGCCGTACGCGTAACTCATCCGAGGAGGCACAGTACGTGTAACTTCTTACCGGCTTGCCTTTGGAACAAGATGGTGCCTATAAATGAAGCCGAGGATAGCAGGCAGAGCAATCCGAGGCAAGCAGGCAGAATATGGATTTCCTGACTCTCCCCATAAAGATCGCCGGCTTGATTTCGGAGGCTTGCCGCAACACGGAGAAGCTGCCGGCGGGGCTGATCTCGTGCGGCCTTTTCGAAGGCGCGGCAGCTCTTTGCCTTGCCTTCTTCAAGGCTCCAGAAGGTATATTTCTGCATCATGGTAAGGCTCCCTTCTACTTGTATTATGGCATTCTCGTTGCCGTAGTTATCTTCGGGTTTGTGGAGACGTCAGCCGGAATCTGGATGTCCGGCGACCTGGTCCGTCGGCGTGCTGCCGGGAAGACGATCCTTTGAGTGTCCATCTTTCCCCTCGTCTTTGTGGCTGCGCTCGGACTGGGAGGCTTGGTCACCGTGAAATAGTTGCATCCATTGGTGTGTGTATTAATTTCGCATCCTTTTGTGAGTGTATACCAAATTTAGTTGTGTTGTACTGCTGTGTGAGCAATAACATGAGGTTTCATGTATTGTAGTCAATCTTTTTTTTGTTTTTGAAAACGTACTTGTATTCCGACCTGTTTGCGTGAATTATTCAAGGGAAAGGTTTTGGGTTCTGATGTGGTTTTTTTTTGTATGAATTAATGTGTTTTGTCTTGTGATACGAGAGTGTTGTACTAGGCATCAGTTATATTTTCACTGGGCCTGCCCATGCACGACAAGGCCCATTTTTGAAGGCAGAGATGGGCCTAATCTAGTCCACCTAAAATTGTCAAAAATTTGGAAAACTCAACTCTAGCTTCGTTCGGCACAAAACTAAACTAGCCAGGCCCAACGTACTTCATGGGCTCTGGGTATCTTTTTTGTCCATATCGAAGTCCAAGATTGGAGGCCACAAGTTAATAGAACTAGGATGTGTGCACTTGCTCGGGTGCATGCGCATTAATACTGAATATAGGTACTTACAAGTGCCTTCTAATCTCCTCTCCCCGCCTTAGGATGCTGCTCGGCAATGGCTGCTTTGGCTTTTGCTTTTTTTTACAAGAGCATCGATGCTTTGCTACGCTGGGCTGAAACCTTTTTCAACCCATCTCGCTGACTCGAATCTGATCCTAACCCACCCCATTCTAAGCAAACCCAGCCTGACCGTACCCATTTTGAACGATGGCCCATTTCATAGCGCCCCGATTACCATCTAAGAGCCCAACCCTTTAAGCCCTAGCCAGCACAGCCCATTACCAGGCCTAGTCATAGTCGGAGCCGAGTCCTGCAAGAATGTAAGAGATGGTCTCCTCTTCTCGCATAGTGTCAGCAAGCCCCGCCATCTGATGGAAGTAGTCAGCAGCCGGAAGACCCTTCTCCGGATTTGAGAGCTAAACACGAACTTGCATCAGCCGAGACCTAGATCTGGATGCATACATTACATGCGCTCCAAGCAGGAGCAGAGCTAGGGGTGGTGGTGGTGCCTAGTGTGCACGGGCACATCCAAAAAATTCAAAAACATGTAAAGAGTATGTAGGTATTATGGCTAAATTGCTTGTCTTCTTTACACTTTGGTGAGGATTACTGTACAAGACTTGTGTGAAGTGTACACCCCCATTGAAAATTTTCTAGCTCCATACCGGCTCCAAAGCACCCCACACATCATAGGAAGTAGTGAGGAACAAACAAGAGGCCAGGACCAACTCGTCCTGCTGGACCAGAGTTGGTATGGGGGATTTCTCACTCGGACCTCGCCCCCTTCAGTTGTGGTTTCAATGACCATCATGGAGGACACTGACCAGAGCCATCGACGTAACCAAGCAGCCGATTGCTGCCAAGATAGGGCATCAACCGGGCTTTCCACAAAGGGTAATTCTCACGGCTCAGTTTGATGTTGACAAGGCGTGTGGATGGTGGTGTAGGAAGAAGGCCGGCAGAGGAAGAGGGATTGGCAGGCATGGAGGAGCACATGATTGGGCTGGTGGTCGACATTGTGGAGTTTTCCTAAAATGCTCTGATACCATATAACGTGATCAATTAGTCCTAATAGCCGCAGAAGAGATATGCAAGCTAGGTGTTGTATTTATATCCCTCTTGTATGAGCTACAGTGATCGACAACAGAGAGAAAAGCAGAGGTGCAACAGTCACGCAAAGAAGGGAAGTGGAGCGTGCACGCAGGCACGATTACAGGAAACCACTCAATGCACACAAGCACATTTACAGGAGTGGACTCAGTAAAATCCTACGGTACAAACTGAGCAAAAGTTCTCGCGCGAATCGGCAGGCCACGTCAACACGAATGTTTTGCCCCGTCCAATTCCACGCGCTTGCTCGTCCTCGCCGTCTGATTTTTCTTTCGTTTTGCGTGCCTGGCCTTTCCCCGCTGTCGCACGATTCTTCGGCGCGTCGCTCTTGTCCGCTCAATCGCGTGGCCGTTGGCGTCGCGGACGCCTTTTTCGCGCGCCCAAGGGCCGCTCGTTGTGCGCTTTTTTTGGGGTCGCTTCCTCCCTCCACGTGCCCTGTCCTTTGTGCGTGCTTTGCGTCGCTTCCTCACACGCAACGCCAAGGCGCGTCAAAGGCCACTAGTAGGAATAACCTAACGACCTTATCTCTTTAACACTTGCTCCCACCCCTCTTCTCTTTCTCTCCAGTGAGCTCAGCGCTCCTCCTCTCCCGCCTCACTTCCGCGGTCGGCGGCGCTTTCGCCTCCCCTCCCCGTAGTGACCCCACCTAACGTAACTTGTCTCGCCCGCCGCCACCGCCCACAACCCTCTCCCGATCCTGCGGCTAATGACGCCACCATCACCACCCCCTTTCCCTCTATGCTTCTGAGTTCCGATGAACCCTAACCCCAACTCTTCGCCACCAATCGCCACCACATCACCGGAGAAGAGAGCACAGGGGAGAAGTGGTAGGTGTCACCGGAGAAGAGATCATGAGATAGAGGAGGGCATTTGTCACTGTTGTGGGAACCGACACCTGAAGCCGCATTCCGACAATGCACGCGAAATAGCAATTTCGTTCATTCAATATATATGTGTAAGAAGTGACTAGTCAGTACAAACATCTGTTTGAAATTTATCATGTAAATTAGTCGTTGCTTCATCGGTGTGGAAGGACTATTATCCATTCGATCACTGAATTATGGGTACCATCGCATTGAAAACTAGATTACACAGGCGGAGGAACCCATAGCCCATAGGGCTGGCTAGGCGTGGCAGACAACCACTTAGCCCCAATTAGAACGTAGGAATAGGAAAAATGCAGGAATCAGGTGTCATGTCATTTGGACTCCTACAGGAATTGAAAACGTTGGAAAAATTCAAAAGTGTCGTTTGGATGTCACACAGGGAAAACATAGGAATTCAAGACACATGAAAAATTCAAGACCTCATGTTTGTTTTCTCCAAAATTCCTATGGAATAGTTCATTCCATAGGAATTTCAAAGGAATTCTTAAGGGCCTGTTTGATTCGCAGGATTCTAAAAACACAGGAATAGAATAGGAATACATGTGTAAAACAAAGGATTAGAAAACACGTGAATTTTGTAGGATGGGCTGTTTGGAACACATGAAGAGGAGGAAAAAAAAGAGAGGTTGGAGTAGATGTTAATTTTCCTGTGAAATTCCTTTGAAACCACGGGGTATGAATAGTGTTCCAATGAATTTCCATTGTTGCAACCATATGAATCATAGGGGTGATGTAACATCCCAAAAATAAGTCTGTGTTTCAAATGTAAGACAATGAGTAGAAATTAAAACTTTTCTTGCATCTTGAAGTTTTTGAATAATTCTGTAATTCTTGTAAAGAAATTATGGGAAATCAAAAACCAAAATCTCCAATTGACCAAAGTCATAACCTCCTGGTTAGAAATCTTGTATCAAACTCTTGGTCAAACCCTAGAACAATCCTTGTAGAATTTCTGGAGAAAAATGCTGTGCACAAAAACCTCTGAAAAATTTATACAAAGTTTATCCTGGAGCTAGAAACTCCAAATTCAAATTTTAGAATTGTGGGAGTTAGCTTGCTATCTCTAATTATTCTACAAGTTTCCAAATTCTATTTTAAACCCCACCAAACATCAAAAGAGGGCTCAAAATAATTCCGAAACATATAATACATGAAAAGCCATAGAAATTTTGCAACATAACCTCCATCAGTATTTTCAGCCTCCCATAAAGGTTTGAGAATCTTTCGAGCATTTTACTAGGTTAATAAAATCCTTAAGACTCTCATGCTTTTTCAAAACCTAGCCAACACTGTTGAACCGACCGAGTCACTTGGATCCGGTCTGACTAGACCAATCATCCCCCTCTCTATCGTGGCCATCCATCCTTGATCGGGCCGCCTAGATTGTTTCAATCCTGGCCGTCCGCTTTTAATCTCGTCGTGCGTCACCTTCGACGGCTAGAAACCCTAATTTTCGCCGCTGTCAGTTTTTCCGCCCTCGGTGCCGTGGTTTCGTGCGCCCATGCCCTGCCCCTGTCGCATCGCCGTCCGCTCGGCGTCGCACGTGGTCGTCAGCGCACAGGGCGCGTTGTCTCCATACCGTGGGAGCTCTCCGCCAATTCTTGTCCACAAAATCACTACAACCCCTAATTGTTTATTTCTAAAAAGCAGTCAAAGTTCCTCCCACCTTTTCTTTTCTCTATGGGGCACTACCCAACGGTTCTTTTTTCCCCAAACCATTTTTCCCCTTTTCTTCTTGTCTCCACCGAATGGAGCCGTTGCTCCTGTCCTTCACTCCTGGCCTCTTCTCCACCAAGCCATCTCCCTTCTCCTCCCCACAGCCGAGAACCTCCCCCTTCACTGCAGCCGCCGGCCCTTCTATCTCCTCCCGGGCGCTGCCTCTCCCTTCCCCATCCGGCGCCCCACCACAGCCGGCCATGGCGTCGCCTCCCCTCAGCGCCGTCGCCCCCATGCCTCTCACCACCACAGATCTGACCGGCCACCTCCCTCTCCCCCCCTTCACTCCATGGCGTCGGCCCCCTCCTTTCTTCTTCCCCAGGGCGCCGCCTCCTTCCCCATGGCGCCGACCACCTCCTCCTCCTCCAACAGAGCCGGCCACCCTCCACCTTGGCAGCTCCACCGCCACCTCCCAGGCCTGCGCCGGCCACCTCCAGCCCGCACAGCCCTCCTCCACCACCCGGTGCGCCGCCACCACCTCGCCCGGCCCGACTGCGCCGCCTCTCCTCCATGGCGCGCCGCCCCCACCTCGGATCCTCCCTCCGGTGCCACCGCCACGTCAGATCCGCCTCCCCTGGTCCGGTCGCCGCCCCTGATGGCGCCGGCACCGCCCTCGCCAGCGCCGGCCCCGTCCACCGCGGCCCCAGCCCGGCTGCTCCGCACCGGATCTGCATCAGCTTCACCTCCCTAGCCGAGCCGGCACCCCCGAGCACCGAGCGCCCTCGGCCTTCCCTGCGCCCGGCAGCCGCACGGCACCTCCCTCAGTCACATGCCTGAGGCCCCTTCGGTTGTTCCTCCCTGCACTCTATGTGTTCGTAAAAATGCCTCAAAGTGTATCTTGTGTTTCTCTACAGGTAGCCTTGAGTCTCATGGTTCCACGTTCGCCATTCCCGGCCACCGCCTTAGCCCCTGTCGCCGGCGACGTGCCACGCCCCCAAGTCGACCGCAGCTCCCTGTTATGTTCCTTTTGATCTCTGTTGTCATGGTGTGATCCTTCTCTGCAACTGGAATTGAAAATCTTGTGTAAAGCTAATCCAATGTTGTTGTCAAACTTAATAATCTGTAAACACATTGATGTTTAAATTGTGAAAGGTGATTAACTATAGAATTTCAGTTATGGAAGTAGTTCTGTTGTTGGCTGCCTAAATAGCCACCTGAAGCTAACTAGTCTAGTGAGCACTATTGCTAGCAAATAAAAATAAAAATCTTAGGTTGATAAAAAGATCTTGTTATCAAACTCTCTTTCTTAGCATTTTTTTTTCTTTAATAGGATGAATGTTAGAAAGATAAATAGGTGAAGTCTTGCTTATGACAGTAGGCTAATCCTTTTAATACTAAATCAAAGGATCAGTGAGTAGGATCAACATCTATTGCAGCTTACAAATTTTCAAACCTCATGTTGTCAGTCAAGTAAAGTAGTTAAAAGGTTTTTGTCAGTACTTTTTAGCTTTGTCAACCAAATAAACAGAGAAGAGGAAGGTTCAGATAGAAATCATGTTATGTCAGTAAGCCTGCCCCTTAGATGATTCAATCCTTATATTAGTTACCAGGTTCAACCACCACAGTAGGTTTCAAACTTGCAAATCAAATATTAATGATTAAGTCTAGTAGTTGAAAATGTTTGGCATTGTCCTGTAGCTTTAAACAGTCCTTTGAGCAGAGCAAAGGTTTAGTAGAAAATTTTAAGTGTTAGTGAACCCTCCTACCAGACCAATCAGTTTTTCTGCAAGCTTAATCTTGTGTTGCCTCTTAGTCACACTATTGAGGTAGCAGTTGGTAAATTTTTGTTAGCAGCAGTAGCAGATTGCAGCCCCTTTTCTTTAAGTTGGTTAGTAGAAGCTGGATTAAATCATTTAACTAGTAAGTACAATTTCTTAGTAACTAGCTCTTGGTAATTCAATCCAAAAGAGTAAAATTTATCATAAGTCAAGAATTGAGTTATTGGTTAATTAATCAACTTTAGACATTATGCCTTCGTCCCTTCTTCAAAAAGTTTCTTAATCAATTCTTTTTAACTCCAAATGAAGTGAACCCAATTTTGCTGTTCTTAGAATGCCATGCTCTACCTACCATAAAAATTTTGTGTTCAAAAACATTATGGAAAATTGTGCGATGAACAGTACCCGAAAACAATTTAATTTGAATATTTCCAGCTGAATGAAATTGTTTTAACCATAACTTTTGCATACTTTATCCAAATGGAATGATTCTTGTTTCTAAATTCATATAAAATCATGTTCTTCCTACTGTGTTTTTTTCATGATTTTTGGATGACTTTGAATTTTTGAGTATTCTCGGTGTTATTCGTTCTTATTTGTTCTTCTCGTTTCTTTCGGTAAGTTCCGACCGTTATATTGAATACGAGAGTGATCCTCTGCAGCAAGAAAGTTATCTCAGGCAAAGGCAAGCAGTTTGATCATATCCCATTATTGTCCCATTACTTTAAAGTCTAATACTTTGTTTAACTTGTATGTATGCATGCTTTTGTGTCAAAGTAATTTTATCGTTTAGAGGTAGCTATTCCTATTGCATTGTTGCCTCTAAATTGTTACCCCCTGCCACAAACCATAAGTTACTAATATCGTTAGTGAATTAGAGCCCGGTGATTTAATTATGCTCTTTTATTATTTTTACGGTGTCATGCTTAGCAATGCTTAGATAACGGTAGAAATAGGCGGTTGTCGACATTATATCGATGACCTTGATCACACAAAAACCATTATTCCATTATGTCCCCTTGTATGATTTGTTAATTTGTAAACAAATAAAAATGAAAACCATTTGGATTTGGGCATATTGGATGGATGGTGTGGTTTTTGGAATGTGGTAGTATGCCTAAGTCATTAAGGACCGAGTTACTTGCGCCACCGTTCTGAGCATTATTGCGTGCTAACCACACGAGGGACATATGGGACCCCTCTTGACTAAGTACTTTGGGGAGTGTTAATTATGAGCTGATCGGTTGGTATGTTTTACAAGAAAATGTGTGTGTGTGTGGTGTGGGAGGGGAGCATTAGCAGACCGGTTAGGCTGTCTAATGTGTCCTTATCCCCGTGGGTTGCGGCTCGTAATTAGCATCATCCATTGGAAATGTCTCGTAGGACTTAGCCGTGTCGGCATACCAAAGGAAGTGTGCTAAATCATGTGGCGAAAAGGCGGTCTGACGTGTGGGTACATTGGTACACCCCTACAGGGTTATAACTATTCGAATAGCCTCGTCCTAGGTTATGGACACGCTCGGAAACGCCCCGTGAGAACTAGATTACAACATTTAATTAAAACTTGATGGGTTGGTATGAATGGATGTTCATACTATTGTTGTGGTGACTATTGGGTTAGTCACTTCCAGGTTGTTCTTGTTGTTGTTATTATTATTGTATCGTTGTTACTTCAACAATTAAAAATGCTTTGTCCAAATTGCTTTCAATCTATTACATTATTACAAATGAAAACTTGCTTTATGCTAAAATGAGTCCAAAGCCTCATCCACTTAAATAAAGCTTACATGTAGCTATTTATAGTTCTGTTATACTACACGTCAGTCTTGCGAGTACATTTTTGTACTCATTTGCTTTGCTTAACTTTAATTGTTGCAGAGGAAGAGGTTGATCCCCAAGGGATTAACTTTTGTGAGTGATCTTCGCTTTGACGACTAGCTGGCGGCCCGGTCAGTTTGCCTTATGGGGTAATGGCAAACCGGTTGGCTTTTGTTTATCGCCATCTTATGGTATATTTTGCTTCCGCTGTTATTTAAGTTTTAGTTTGTGTGGCCGGTTGACCTTGTTGTAATAAAATATCTATTATGTATGTCTTTTGTTTAGTTCGTACTTGGTTCTATGTTTGTATGGAATTGATGCATAATTTTGTAAAAGGGTGTATGTACAGCACTTCTGGGATGTACATATTTTCCCGAGGCACGAGATATTTTATTTGTGATGCTAGGGTTAATGATAACTAAGCATTATAAGCTAAATACCCCGGGGTCTCACAGGTGAACAGTCTTGTTCCAAAGCAATCTAGAATCCTATATTTTTCCTTTGAAAATCCTGTGAATCAAGATTCAAAGGGAAACACAGGAATCTTATTCCTATAGGATTTTGCACTGTAGCTGCGATTGATTCAAATTAATCAGGCGATGGAATTCCTTAGGTTTACCGTAGCATCCTATGAAATCACATGAACTTCAAAGGAATCAAAACATCCACTCCAACCTCATTTTTTCAATCGTGTGTTTTCCAATCCGTTGTTTTGCACATGCATCCATATCCCATTGCTGTGTTTCTTCTATTCCTACGTTTTAATAATCATGCGAATCAAAGAGGCATGTATCCATTTTCTATTCTTGTGTTTTTTCCTATTCTTGTGTGTTGCGTTCTTTTGTTCCAAACGACCCCTCAAACTCTATGTGTGTAGACCATAGATTTAGGACGAAACAATAGCAAATACCTATAGTAATGATGTTAAGGTCCCATTTAAAATAAAGGAAAAATGAAGGATTTGTGGAAGATTTGGATCATACATGAAGAATTCCTACAAGGAAAAATCCCTGAAATTTGTATCTACTAGTAGGGTGCCCGTGTGTTGCAACGGAACCTCAAAAGAGAGTGATGCAAATTAGCAAACGAGATCATAAACCGCATAATAAATATCAATTTTTTTTCACACATATAAACAAAAACTTTAACTCCGCCTATTGTGTCACTTGTGTACAGAATGAAACTGACCTTGCATCCACGATAAAGGCAATCGTGGTTTTGATAGCGTAGCTTAGCCAATATGTTTTGCAAATCCTGCAGGGCAAAAAACGACATGTTAATCTTGTTCCTTCAGCAACACTTGCATAAGATTTCCTTAGATAAAAAAGAAGTCCAGATGAGAACAACCTTGTTCCAAATCAATAAACTTAATAAAAAGATCAAAATAGCATCATTCCTTAATTTCTAGTTTGGTCACCTTCGGCCATTCACAAAGCTCTCATACTGTGTTCCCTTCAAAGTATTATTAACATCAACCCAACTATCAATATGATCACACAATCGTTTGGTATGAATTTTCACATGCCGACTGGACATCTTTGTTTTAGGCAATTTCAGAAAATCCATGACATCCATGAGCTTTTGAAGAAAGCAAGCAAAACAGATATTATTTAGAGAAATAAAGGTTGATTAATCCCCAAACAAGGATATAAAGCAATAGGGACTCACAGTCTGATTGCTGACAACATCTTCGTAGTATAGAATAATATTCTGGGTCCTCTTGGAATTCACCAAAGCATCAGTTGCCAACTCATCAGACCGCTTTAGCTCGGCGATCAACAATTTTGTGTCTATTGATGGCTTATATTCAGCAAGAACATCAGCCTACAGGGAGAAAAAGATCAGTAGGATTATCTTTTATTTTACATGCACATCTTCAACATTGTAGCAGATAAAGTAGTTAACAGTTCAGAGAGTTAAATATACCGAGAACATAATCGATTTATGGTACCAAAAGTTACAGATTTGAAATTTAAAATATCTCAATCTGGAATGTGAGTAGGATCAAAAGAAAAAAGAAATGTGAACCTCGTCTCTGGAATGCACATGAGCTTTATGAGTTCCATTTAGTTGCTTGGCGGCACTATCATGAGCATTTGCTAATATACAGATAACGCTGGAGAAGATTTCTTCTTAAAAGGAAAATTGCAGACACACCCCTTCGGTTGAAGTATTCAATTATCTCTTCATGATGTTTCATTAGACCCTATAATTTCCACCAAAATAAACATATCAGAAGATTAAGCAAAACAGTTAAAAAATCAAAGGCAAAAAGATTTACAACAGATCTTGTTGTATCTTAGCAATCCTCAAAGCCAAAACTAAAAAAACATAGCATACAGACAAAATCAACATATCTGTTTCAGTGAACATATATACAATACAAAAACTCTTCTTAGACAGCAATTTCATCTCTCCAATGCATCTAACTTGTGTCAAAAAAATTGACAAAATGCACAGGGCTATATTTATTAGCAGTCTATCGTTCAAAAAAATATTTATTAGCAGTCCCCTTTCTGGAACGAAGACCTTTAGTAGGTAAACCACCTAGCTAAAGCTGATACTTCAAACACATAATATTTGAAATGGGAAAAATTAATGATTGCAACAGAAAGAAGTAAAAAAAAAGTCGTTTGGTTGCTCTCTCTACAGTGAATTAGGTGAATTAGCATTTCATTCTCCTAGGTTAGGTATTTTAGCACGTTATTTCCATGAAATCAATGTACTTTTAACAGTCTGTTTACATGCAAACAAATTTTCCAGGTTATGAATATGTTTTGAACAGAAAATTTACAATACTCATGGGACAGTGCATCAAATATAACTGCATTTCTTGCTTCTCAAATAGTCTATATCTTCGCTTAAGTTACGCGAAAATAATTGACCAACCATTCTTCAGGAAAATCTAGCCAAGGATATCATTATCAATAATAATATCTTTGATTTTACAATCCAATAAACACGCCACTATGATATGTAAACTAAGTACTAAGTCAGAATTTATAAAAGAAATATAGGTTACGCCTGGACTCTAGACCAGGGTTCCAAAAAAACTTTGTAACCAGATAGTCCTTGTTCCACAATATACAACCACTTAAGAAGGTAAGGAAACGCTCCACAATAGACAGATACTTATAGAATATATAATTAAGCCACAAAATTATGTTCTGCAAAATTATCTTATGAGCAAGTGTTTGTTCACCTTTCATGGAATAACAAATATAACAATGCTCTTGTGGCAAAAGGATTACCTAATTGAGCATCCACTTCAACCCCACAGCGTACATTCATTTTTAGCAGCACTGCTGAGCCAGTCCAGATTGTACAATTTATCCAGTGTTTCCGTGATAGAGGTGATATTACTACGCCTTTCTTTGACAGAGAAAATCTCTCCGTTGGAACTAATACTCTCATGGCTATTCAACAATGTTTCAAACCATCCACTTCCCGACCTCTACATCGACAAGATAACAAACAAAGAAAAATACAAGTTACTCACTAACCTGAAAAATGTAAAATTAGATGCCCAAGTCTATCTCCATTACCTACTGTAAGTATCCGGTGTAGGATAGTGCACATAAGGGATCTTAGTCTCAGTAATTTTGGGGTCATGACAAGGTTTCTCCCTTTCTTTTTCTATCATGTTCGTCTGCTTGAGACCAAAAAGCATCCCATTTTGCTTTAAAGACAATGAGAATATGTATACACCAACAAGCATGATCAAGGCCAGTATAGCTATCCATGACGCGAGCGGATATCTCCTTGTGGGCTTTGTGTTTATGTTTGTTGTATCCTGCAATTGAAAGAGTTCAGTTGGTGATGGTTAACGGCGAGAATGGACGATATCAGAGTCAAATAAACTTAAGGGTGGAAAAAAGCTCGAAACTTGCAAGCCAACTCGACTCGTTAAGGGCTCGGCTCGACTCGGCTCGAACTCGGTCCCTTAATGAGCCGAGCTGAGCCGGCAATTTAGCTTGTTTTTTTAACAAGCCGAGTTCAAGCTGGTTTGCGAGTTGCTCGTTTAGCTCGTTAAAAAACCAGTACAGTTGAGCAGTAGTACCAGCCCAGCCCAACCCAGCAACCCTTAGACGGTCCAGGGAAGTCCAAGTCCCAAGCTGTGATATCTTAACTTTCTAAAAATTTTATTAGGCTGATTTTCCTTTTTTAGCGAGCCTAACGAGCCCCAAACTATGATCTCTTGACTTTCTTAACGAGCCTAACGAGCTTAACGAGCCGAGTTCGAGCTTTTTAACGAGCCAAGCCGAGCTCGTTTTCTTAACGAGCCGAGCCGAGCTGGCTCGTTATCCACCCCTAAATAAACTTGATCCATAACAATAAATAAATCAGGGCACAAAGAATGTTGATTCCAATTGTGCATATACTTACAACAATTAATAAACAATAGACAGCAAAAGGAAAAACAATAAGATTAGCAAATTAATTAGCCTTACCTTAGTGGCTGCGCTGAAATCCTCCACGGCCACCACCACCGCCCTATCCTTCTCTCTCACTACCTCCTCCATCCAAGAATACCATCAAACATAAAAAAAAAAGAGAGGAAATTGCACTTAGCCCCAGGTACATCGTCTTTAGTTTCATAAAACCACATGTTTAGCCAAAACTTTCACTTAACCACAGGTTCTTTGACTCATTGATGCGCTTTGCCCCAACCTGTTGGCATGGCTTTACCTGGATGGGGACAAAACAGAAGAGCGCTTCGCCTCCCTTCTTCTCTCGCAAGCACGATTCAAATAGAGGTGTCGCAGTTCTCATTGCTCGTGGATTCTCATCGCTCGTTGATGCAGGACGCGATCGGCTTTGATGGCGGAATGCAAGCCATGGCAATGGTGGGGGCGGTTGTGGTATCAGCAGCAACAACCAAACTATTGAGCCGAGCCAAGGGAAGGAACTGCCGCAAAGGTAGAGAACTCTTGATCCCTTTGTAATTTTTGGTATCAGAATAGGAGCATGCATCAGTAGGGGTTTTAGTTTGCAATTTTAGAGTTTGTGTGTTTGGAATAGACATCGGTAAGATATATTTTTAGTATTGAAGCTCTAAATTTATGAACTCTGAATTGTAGTACTGAAACATTAGGCTATTACCTTGAATCGCACATGTTTGAGGACACAATGAACAAACTCTGTACTCCAAATTTTAGTCCTCTGAATTCTAGGCTTCTGAATTTTTAGTCTTCTGAATTTATTGTGCGAATGGTAGCATGAACTGATATATGAATCCACAGTCCTTGGCTCGGCTCAATAGTGTTGGTTGTTGCTGCTGATACCACAACCGCCCCCACTGCACCTGACATGCATGCAGTCCACGAGCGATGAAAACGGCGACACCTCTGTTTGAATCGTGCTTGCGAGAGAAGAAGGGAGGCGAAGCGCTCTTCTGTTTTGTCCTCATCCGGGTAAAGCCATGCTAACAGGTTGGGGCAAAGCGCACCAATGAGTCAAAGAACTTGTGGTTAAGTGAAAGTTTTGGTTAAACCTGTGGTTTTATGAAACTAACGACGATGTACCTGGGGCTAAGTGCAATTTCCTCTATAAAAAACCACCGGTTCCAAAAATCGCCCGAAAAAATCCCAACCTTTGCGAAGTCACTCCGAGCCAATCAAACCCCCCTTTCTTGAAGGGAAGAGAGACCGGGAAAAAAGCAGAGAAGAGGCGGCTTGGTGCTCGGGTGGGTTGTGATGGGGAGGCAGCGGGATGGCACAAGAATTTCGCATCTAGAGGAGAGAAAGAAGGAGGGGTTAGCCGGAAGAGAGAATGGGGAGGGGGGAGAGTGAGTGACCACCTACGCGTGTCCCTTCTTGAAGGCGATGCCGAGGCAGCTGAAGAGCACGGAGACGAGCGCGCAGGTGTCGCCGAAGGGCGCGAGTCGGAGCTCCTCGCCGTCGGCCTCCATCCCGCGCGCCACTCGAACTCGACGCCTCCGCCACCGCCGTCGGTGGTGTCTCCATCCCAGCGCGCGCAACCATGGCGCCGCCCGCGCCAAGACGATGACTTGGCCGGTGCCGCCGACCACGGCATCTGCGGCCTGAACCCGACCACAGCATCTGCGGCGCGTCCGAGGAAGCGGCGGGGGAGGCCAAAAAGAGGAAGTCGTCCTCGACGACGAACGAGGACTCCGTCGGGGACGATGAGGGCGACGGCGACTAGAACATCCCGATGAACCGCTCGCTCGCCGGCGATCGGCGCGGCCGGTACTCATCCATGGTAGCGCCGCGCCGCTCCGGTGAGGATTCAGGCTCGGGGGCGGCGCTGCGGGCTGGCGCATCTTGAGGAAGAAGCGGCGTGGTGGTGGTGGTGGGAAGGGGGAGGAGAGAAGGGGGAGGCAAAACCTCGTGGCGTTTGGCGGCGGCCGAAGGGAGACGACGGCTGGGCGCGGGCGGGGGGAAGGGGAGGGGAGGGAGAGGTGGGGGAAGGCGGCGACGCGGGAGGATAGGGCCATTGGTGCCTTGGGGTGCGGCGTCGGACGGTTGTCGCGAGGAAGAAGGGCAGGGGCGAGGGTCAGCGGTGGTTTTTTTTCAGTCGACGTTGTTACATTCCCCTGCTTCGATTCAACAAATTAGTAACTATCAAAAGATATCGTCTTGTGGTTACATTCCCGTGCTTACAAGACGATATGTGATTACTGGTAACATCTGGTTGTATATATTTTTAGGCCAAGTATAGCGCTCTCTCTCTCTATCGACGAAGGTTTTCAGCCGTACTATAAAAAACGGAGTACGGTTGTCCGATATCGTCAAGCAATTAATCGAAATATGGATGAGTAATCGAAATTATACGAATAATTTGATGTTCTCACATATTTGATGATAAAGCTAGTTTTAGATACATTTGAACACAATATATTATCAATACCATCAAAGAAACTTGAACCACCATTCGATTGTACGTGATAACTTTATTACTAACTCAAAAGATAACAAGATTGATCGGTTGACTATTATAGTTTTGCACCAAAGTATGACTTACAACGAGTTTAAGTAATAGATTAAAAACATGCATTGTCACATAGATTAAACTATTGTCATATATATTAGACTAACTTAACACATTGACAAGACGATGACCAAAAGAACTAAGTTTTAAATTTAAGTACACAAAATGCCCTACAATCACGAGAGAATCAGTTACTCTGAATCATTATCAACAGTATAGTTTTGTGATGGTTATATATGAATCAGTTACTCTGAATCAAATGTTTTGTACTTGAGTATATTAGGATTCTAACTTGACTGCTATTAGGCTAGTTGTAACAGACTGAATTATAACTTGACTACTAGTAGGATGCCCGTGCGTTGCAACGGAACTCCAAAACTTACAGAAATAAAGTTTTCCTTTAACACATAAAGCAAATCAAGCAATTAAAAGATGATCTTACATACGAGCATCACATTAGTGCAACACGAGAGAACAAGAACTCTGTACGACAATTCTAGAAATGAACGGTAGAAACAATATTTTCCCATAATTGTCTTCAATACATAAATAACTGACATACCATCATGTAAATTAAGTATAGACCAACAGATAAAGTACACATCATGCATTAAACAAAAACAGAAATGAAAATGTAAAAATGAAGTTCATGCAGCAGCCTTCTGGAAGACGCATCCTCATCTCTAGCTCACCATGGAAGTACTACATTGTTTGAGCAAACATTCTTTGTCATAATTGAGAGTCCAACCATGCGAGGACAAAACACCTTGGCACCGAGGGGTCAAGGACCGATATTGGCATATATGATATAGCTCAATACATTCACATTGTAGATAATGTAAATGCTAAATTGGCGGGAGGCAAATAAAAATGTAGTGATTTTGATACACGGCCACATTGAATGCAAATAGGTGTTCTCTTGTTACGGGCAAGTGCTTCTTTGAAATCTGTTATTGGAAAGGAAGGATGTAATGCATAAAAGCAATTAAGCTTTGTTGTCTGCCGGTTTAAAGAAGGCATGTTTCTGCAAGCTTGTAGTTTGCCATTTAAGTGGTCATTTTTCGTATCTTGGTACATATAGCAATTAAAAATATATATTAGATAATCTATCAACACCATGTGAATCAATGACAATATGGTACCAAGTATGGGAGTAATGTACACAGGAGAAATTGATGATGTGGAAAGAAAATGCAATACACAATCTTGGGGTTCCAACAATTTTCCAAGAGCGGCGTAGCCTTCAAATCTCAATAAGCGTGATCTACAAATAAAGGCCAGCGGTGCAATTAGACACAATGTTGATCACGTTCTTAGTACTTGAAATCTTGAAAAGCATAATTCCAGCAACTATAAAATGGCATGAGCATTGTTGTAGGTGTAAAAACCAAATACGAGTGAGGGGGTGGACGTCGGCCGTCTGATGGGCCATCGTCCACGAGAGTAAAAATGACACGAGGATTTATACAAGTTCGGGGGTCCGAGAGGACCGCCCTACTCCTGTCGGTGAGCCAACGGGGGGTTACCTCCGGAGAGGGAGCCCCCGAGGGCTCACCAGTTTGAACATGTCTCTTTATTGCTCAAGAGAGCCATCCCCTTGAAAGGAGGGATACATGGGGTATTTATAGGCTCCCAAGCCTGTACAAATGACCAAAATACCCCTTGGGGGATGGCTATGCTATGAGTACAAGTGAGGGGTATTACAGTCTTTTATGAGCACTGTGACATTTCTCGGGTCTATCTGGCGTGTCTTCTGAGGCGGGCCTCGTCAGTATGATAGATGAATTATTCTTCCAACACTAGCCCCCCTGCCCCTTGGTGTTTTAGGGGAACGCCAGAGGGGCAGTCTTGAATTGCCTTCTATGCGGAGGTTGATATTTCAGAGGAGTTTTGATGGGTTTGAACAGTGACTGTGTCCGAAGATGTGTGCCAAAAACGTCACAACCATGACACTAGAGCGCGAGGCCGCATGCAGGGCGCTGGGCTCATGCATGACGCTGGCCGTTGGGGGGCACACGCAGGGCGCTGGGAGCATGCATGATGGATCCACGGACAGCACCATTATCATTTGTTATCATTGAATGTGTAGCATCAAAGTTGATCAAGCCTCGTTTAATAGAAACATCAGACTTTTTGTCATCTCTTGGTTGCGTGTTCACAAAATTTTGCTGGTGGTCATGACAGTTTTTTAATGGTTTAACCGCCAAGGCACGGTTCTTTATTTGGCATCATATTCGGCTGCTCATGGGCAGTTGGCTTTTAAAGATGTCAGTCAGTCACATGGGTAAAGGGGTCTAGTGGTATCAATGGAACTAGAACTACTCGTGGGAATCCAAGGTGCCTGGGTCCTTATCTCCATTCCTCATCTCCATTCTTTAGCTTTGGCCAAACACACAAACCCCATTTGCTTCTTCCTTTCTTCAACTACTTCTTGGCATGAAGTTCCTTTGGTTGAAGTTCCTCATAGTCTTGGCAGACTAGTCCTCGAGCCCTTCTTGCCTGCCCCTCTTCTTGGCTCGACCCGCCTCCTTGTGCTCCGGCCGGTGTTTTCTGGCGCCGGTGGTCCTCTCTGGCGCCGGTGGCCCATGGCGGCGGCATCTGAGACGCTGGAGCGGGCTGTATAGGGAGAGGCGGTGGGGGCGCCGCCGGGGCTGCCTCGGATGGAGACGGATCGGGGCCATTGGGCTGATCCAGGCTGAGCAGGGAGAGACTTCGCCGGGGGTGGCGGCGACGTCAGGAGCATGACGACCCCGCCGGTCCACGCTACGGGCTGACTTCTTGCCTCACCGGCGCTTATGGCCGCCGTGATGGTGGTGGCCGTCGCTGCGCTCCCTGGACTGCCGCAAGTGCCGCGGCCCCTCGTGCGCCTCTGCTCCAAGCTCGCCGCGCTGCTCCGGAGGTCCCGCGTGTTCGCCACCACCGCCGCCGCGCGTCCTCGTCGGCCGACACCACCGCGTCGGCGAACGGAATGGAGGAGGCGCGGGCCTGCTGCGCACGCAGCGTGTGCATCATCGGGGCGGGCCGGCCGCGCGCTGCAGCGGCCCGTCTGCGCGCGCGGCCGAGCTCAAGCCGTGCTCTTCGATGGTAACTTGCCAACGACATCGCGGCGGGTGGGCAGCTCACCACCACCACCGACGTCGAGAACTTCCGGGCTTCCCGAGGGCATCCTCGGCGCCGAGCTCATGGACCGCCGCGCAGCGCGATCTGTCGCGCCGGGACCAAGATCTTCTCCGAGGCGTCACCTCCGTCGACTTCTCGTCCGCCCCTTCGCGTCGCCTCGAGACGACACCGTCGTCCCACGCCGACATTTGCCGTGGTCGCCATCGCGCTGCCGCCGCCTGCCGCTCCACTTCACCGCTTCGACGCTTTACGAACTGCGGCATGTCGGCGTCGCGCGTCTGCGACGGCGCCGCGCCCATCTTCTGAACAAGCCCATCGCCGTGGTCGGCGGCGGGGACTCCGCCATGGAGGAGGCCAATTTCCTCACTAAATGCGGCTCACGACATCATCCACCGCCGCAACGCCTTCCGGTGTCCAAGATCATGCAGAGCCGGACGCTCTCCAACCCCAAGATCCGGTGGTGTGGGACTCGAGGTCGTGGAGGCCTCTGGCGGCGCGGAGGCGGTCCGTTGGCCGGCGTCAAGGTCAAGAACGTGGTGAGCGGCGAGATATCCGACCTCCAGGTGGCCGGGCTCTTCTTTGCCATTGGGCACGAGCCTGCTGCTCGGGAGGTGCCGGCCTCCGGCGTGGCACGGCCTCGGTGTGGTGATGGTTGTCGGCGTTGGGCCGGTACCAGCGGCATTAGGCTGTCCCCCTTTCCATTTTGACGTTGTACGCCGCCTGTTTGATGAAATGCCTCCGCCTTTGTTGTAGTAGATTTCCTTTTTGTGTGTATGAACAGTGATTGCAGATGTGTTTTGCCTGTGTGTATGTGTTAGCTTGCAGCTGGAAGCCTTGGAGGCCATTATCTAGTCGTTTGTGTGTAACTTGTGTTTGCTTTTTGACGGTGAGCGATAAGACTCGGGAGCGAGGGCACGGGCGTGTGAGGGCACGCGAGGACCTCGGGCACGAGGGTACGTGCGAGGGTTTTGCGAAGTTGTAACACCCTGATTTTTAGAGCCTTTTTGAAAATTTTCGAAATAAAAAGAACCATTTGATTTTGATAATAATTCAAAGCTTAACTTGAGAATTTCAGGATCTGGATTGTTTAAAATGACTAAGCTAAACTTCAACTAAATCAAAGTTTGGTTCTTTTGATGTAGCTCTAGCTCTCTGGAGCTAACTCCCTTTTCTTGATAGGATTTCCTTTCCTTCATCCTGTTTGGACATTTTTATATGTCCAGACCGGTCCCCTTGTTTGACCTCTGTTGTTGTCTGGATCTATTCTGATCCTAGACCACAATCTTCGGTTGGGCATATTCTTGTGCCCAGGCCTCCCTCTAGGTTGATCTAGCAGGACCTCCCTCACATCTTTTGCTTGAGTATCCCTCTTGCTTACTGGAATGCTCAGTAATTCACTTGAACCTACCTGTGGCCAATTAGATCTTCTTTGCATTCGATTGAACCACCTTTGTGCTCAATTGGACTCCTTTTCACCCCGATCCTTGTAGCCTTCTCTTTGGAAAGGTCCTTCTAGTGCGATCCGGTATTGCCACCCCAATTCACGGCAATACCATTCTTTAGGACCTCTTTCCCATTCGCTCGAGACCTTCTCTTTAAGTTTGATTACTTTGAATCTCTTTGTTGGGTTGAATCTCTTTGGATCGAGACCTCTTTTACATTCTCGACTTCTCTTAAGTCTAGACCTTTTGTCACTGGGCACTTCTCAATGCCCGCACTTCTTTATTCGGACCTTCTTGTAACCTCGTGGATTTCTTATATGCCTTCAAACCTCCTGAGTTCATTCGAACCCCTAGCCATTTCTTCTTGGCCGAAAGGAACTCCTTAGGGTTCATTCTAACTATCACGGCTTTAATCTCACCCTTGAGGTTGGAGCCTCCTTTGAGTTGCTTTGACTCATGAGCTTCTGTTGGACCACCATTTGTGGATCTCCTCCGTGAAATCCTTCTTTCTTGGAACCCCACTGTCTGGACCTTCTTCCCTTTGTTCTGAATCTAACGGTTTGGACCTCTCCTTACTTTGAATCCTCAGGCCCAGACCTCCCCGTGCGTTATTTCTCTCTGGGGACCTCCCCCCTTCGCGTTGATCTTGGCTGTTGGACCTCCCTCTTGGAGATCCAACCGCCCAGACCTCAACTTACTTTTAATCTTAACCACGAGACCTTTTGGTAGTTCTTTGGACCTCCTGTCCAGGACCTCTCCGTGGCTTTTAGAGCTGGCTTGGGACCTCTTCGCCAGACCTCTCTTAAAGAGATCCTCACCGTCAGGACCTCCTGTTGTTGATCCTGACCGTCAGGACCTCCCCATGTCCAGACCTCCTCCGCATCTCTGGACCTCCTCCACTTCAGACCTCCTTGAGTCGCGGGACCTCCTTTGATGAAGTCCTGGTTGTCCGAACCTCAGTCATGTGGACCTCCTCCATGTGTATTTGGACCTCCCCATGTTCGGACCTCCTTTGTGTATATCAGGACCTCTTAGTTTCTTAGACCTCCTCGAGGACCTCTCTTGCGGGGCAAGACCTCCCCCTTTTGACCCGACTGTTTCTAATTTGACCGGCCCCACCTGCCAGTCTTAACCATTCTCAATTCCTCCGCCACGTTATTATATTGAGCATTTAATGCGGGTCTTGTCACATTAAATGCATCCATATACGTGGTGTTTTACTTTGAATTGGGTCACTTAACCGTACCCTGACATTTTTCTTAGTCCCTTCCCAAAGCAACATAAGCTGTCCTTTCTCGTACTTTTTAACCAGGGTGGTAGTGACACCTGCTCTGCCACTCACCCATCTTTGACCTACTTCCATACTTATCCTTGACATATGTATTTCTAGTTTTCTTCACCCTTTTTGTCTATAATTAGTCCAGAAGCTCTACCATTTTACCTTTTTCACATTCACCATCCGGCTTTCGTCCGATGGTCATCGAGGAAGACTTGGCTCTCACAACCTTCCCTTCCATCCATTACTTCTTGTCCCTGGTAAGTTCCTTTGGTAATCTGCTCCATTCTTGTGTTTACCACGCTCACCATTTCAACTCCTGCTCAGTTCTTGTTCTTGTTGCCATAATAAACGGGTGTATCCTTCCCAGGACCCCTTTTCTTGGATTTCGCTCGGACTTCTGTGGCTTCTATGTGAGGACCTCCTCTGTGGTCTCTGCACATAGAGTATCTTCTGGACCTTCTTGGCCGTGCGCAAGGATTACCTTCCAGGGTCCCTCTGTTCCTTGGTCAAGATCACTCCTTTGAAGTCCTTTGTCAAAAAGACCACTTCCTCTCAGTAAGTTGGAACCACCTCCAAAGAATCCCTTCTAAATACAATGCTCTTCTGTTAATTGAGTTTTGAGGTTCCTCTGAAGTTCTTTTGGTTCTTTATTTGGAGCTCTGTTGGTTCTTTATTTGATCGTTGTTTGAATCTGTTCTCTTCTTAGTGTAGATCTTGGCGTTCTGAGAGCCAGGCGGTGAAAAATAGAATCTTAAGCTATCAAGCAAGAGGCAAGTTACACTTTTGATCATATTGCACCCATATTTCAATTTATTTATGTTACATTTCAAAGTATCATGCATGCCTATTTCTACCAAGTTATTTCAATACTGTCTTTAAACACATAGTTATACCACTTTCTCTCATATGGCCAACTTTGACATTGAACCAAATTTGTTGTCACCTTAGGCAAAATCTGGTTGACACAATAATGTGAACCAGAATCATTTGAAAAACCCATGCTTAGTTAAGCTTAGACCAAAATTGTTGTTTTGGGGAAATCTTTACCAACATGACCAAGAAGCTGTTTTGAATGTTTTAACCATGACATTGGGTTGTCATGGAGGTATGAAAATATTGCTCGGGAAGCAAAGAAAAGGAAATGGATTTAGGCTGGGCGAAATTGGTTGGCTTGGTTGGTGCAAGTTTATGCACGGATCGTGTCGTTATGATAGATCGATGCCCTTGGGTTTGTGGAAATCGCCCTAGTCATTTGAGGACCGGTCTTTGGCGACCAATGCCATGCCTATAATGGGCTATGCCAAAACCGTGCAACCACATGTCTCCTTGTGGGGCGTGGGACTGGTGATTAATTTGCAAAACTCTACCATATCTTTGCTCCATTGGAGGTGTGAGAGGTCTTGTTTGGCTAATGGTCTTTTATAACCTCTTCGTTCCCCTTGGTGCAAGAGGGGCTTCTGCGGATTGCGATCCACAGGTGAAACCTTAGCAAGGAAAGGCTGTGGTGGAGCAATGCATTGTAAAGGCCTTGTCATGAGCTCTAGACCTCTTACCTTCGGTAGTGAGAGGTGGCACTTTCGCGCATGCCAAACAAACTAGAGTACTCATGTCGTGTGGGTAAAGTGCACAACCTCTGCGAGTTAAATCTATTGAATAGCCGTGTCGCGGTCATGGGCGTCTTGGCAAAGGCCACTTGAAGTTAGTTGTTGACTTTGGGAATTTAAAAAATGATTTTCAAATCTGTTTTGGGACCGCCGTCCCATGGGTTTGGGCGAGGAGCCTAATGTCGGGAGGTATCCTTCACCATCTTATGATGAATGTTATCCAAGCGAAAAACCGATTTGATGAAATGAATTTTAATTATTGTATTCTTGCCTTAGAACTTAATACATGTATTTGAAAGAAACATGGCTTTATGCAAATCAACCATATTAAGCCTTCCATTGTGATATCCATTATGCATGTCATCTTGTTATCGGACGGTGTAACTTGCGAGCACGGTTGTTGTGCTCACTCTTGCTGATGCTATCTTTTAGCGAGAATTGAGAGCTTTAAGGTGATCATTCGGTGGACCAAATGGTCCGGATCGACTAAGATTAAGCCCTCGGTAGGTTACTGTGGTGTGTCGGGTGGCTCACGTGTTCATTTTGTTATACTTTGCTGGCGGCTTGTAAGATCTCTTGTAAACAACTCAGTTGGTTATTAATAAAGCTTATGTTCTTTGCTATGTTATCCTTGTTGTTCTTTGTGAAGAGCTAGCCATGATCATTGGGACTAGCTCGGGTTTCACGAGGAACCACAGAGTATGCTTGGACCTCCATGTCCACACAATGGAGTGAATCAGGAGAATCTTGGGGTGGTCCCAGATCTCCACGACCTCCTCCGGAGGTCGTGGGAGGTCTTGGGAATGCTCTCGAGACCTCCTCATCCTTCTCTGTTTGGCCGTGGTAAGGCCCTCGGGTGCTCCCTGGTTCCTAGGCTCACTCTCGGGTCACGTTCTCCTGGACCTCCAGGAGGTCTCGTTGGACCTCCTGGGAGGTCTTGGTGGACTGCCCGAGAGGTCCTTTATGGACCTCCTGGGAGGTCCTGGTGGACTTTCCAGAGGTCATGGAGGATCTCTCGGTGCCCTAGAGTTGGGTCGTTACAGAAGTAGAGGTTCGCGAGGGTTTTGCGAAGGCCTCGGGCACGAGGGTTTTGCGAAGTCCTCGGGCTCGAGGGTTTTGCGAAGGCCTCGGGCACGAGGGTTTTGCGAAGGCCTCGGGCACGAGGGTTTTGCAAAGGCCTCGATTGCGAGAGTTTTGCAAAGGCCTCGGGCATGCCCGGGGTTTCTTGGGCAGAGGTTCGCGAGGTTTTGCGAGGCCTCGGGCACGAGGTTTCTGCGAAGTCCTCGGCGCGAGGGTTTTGAGGCCTCGGGCACGAGGTTTCTTGAGCCTCGGGCACGAGGTTTGCAAAGGCCTCGTTCTTACAGAGTTTTGCAAGGCCTCGGGCATGCAGGGTTTCTGAGAGTCCTTGTCTTGAGGGTTTTGCGAGGCCTCGGGCACGAGGTTTTTGAGATCCTCGGGCGTGAGGTAAGCGAAGGCATGCAAGGGCACACGAGGGTGCGTGAGGGCTTCGAGCATGAGGGCATCTTGCGATGGCCCGATGTCGGCAAGCGGGCGGCGGCCCTCGGTGGTTACACAAAGTCATCGCGTAGGTGCCCCGAGGTGGGGCTCGTCTTGAGAGCAGTGGTAGGATTACTCAACACTAGACCCCCCCTTGCCTTGGTGCTCGCAAAGACGCATGGGGGCAAAGAAGAGGCCGAGGTCTTGTATCTTGTTGATGAATACGCTTGGCCAAAGATGGGCCAAATTCGACAGCGGGAATGTAGGCACTCGAGACTTTGCCAAATTTTGACTTCGGTGTAGCGAGGCACGAGAGTTGAGAATATCTTAAAGGGCACGGTGACTTGGCCAATTTCGCTTGGTGGATGCGTGGGTGCCCAAAGACTTATCTTATTTTGTACTCCATATCGTGTGAGTGCTCCACGTGAGGCGGTACTAAATTGGCGCTTCTCGTGGCCCTTGGCGTGGGGTGGCTTTTGTTGCTCCATCCACGAAGATGAAATCTTGAATCTTTGAGGCACCCAGGAGGCACAACCCTCGAGGCGGGGGTGCATCCGAGCGAAGCATGTGCGAGCAAAGTCATAGGCATAAGACCCGACCCACAAACCTGACCTTCTAGGCGGGCGGCGCATCAGTGAAGCCTCGTGGGTGAAGTTCTTGACGAGGCCGCCGAGCCGAGGTATAGCCTTCGAGGCCGGCGGTGCGTCGGCGAAGCCTAAGTAAGCGAAGTCTGACGCGAGGCCGCCGAGCCGAGGCATAGTTTTAGGCGGGCGGCGGCGTCGCTGCGAAAGCCTTTGTGGCGAAGTCTTAGATCTTGGCCGTGGCCGAGGCATAGCCTTCGAGGTGGGCGGTGCATCGAGTGAAACCTCGTGGGTGAAGTTCTTGAACGCGAGGCCGCCGAGCCGAGGCATAGCCTTCGAGGCGGCGGTGCGTCGGCGAAGCCTAAGTAAGCGAAGTCTGGGCGCGAGGCCGCCGAGCCGAGGCATAGCCTTCGAGGCGCGGCGCGTCTGCGAATCCTTTGTAGGTGAAGTCTTAGATCTTGGCCGCCGAGAGCGAGGCATAGCCTTGGTGGGCGGTGCATCAGTGAAGCTCGTGGGTGAAGTTCTTGGCGAGGCCGCCGAGCCGAGGCATAGCCTTCGAGGCCGGCGGTGCGTCGAGCGAAGCTTAAGTAGGCGAAGTCTGGGCGCGAGGCCGCCGAGCCGAGGCATAGCCGAGGCGGCGGCGTCCTGCGCGAAGCCTTTGTGGCGAAGTCTTAGATCTTGGCCGAGAGCCGAGGCATAGCCTTGGTGGCGGTGCATCGAGTGAAGCCTCGTGGGTGAAGTTCTTGACGCGAGGCCGCCGAGCCGAGGCATAGCCTTCGAGGCCGGCGGTGCGTCGAAGCGAAGCCCATGTAAGCGGAGTCTTAGACGCGAGGCCGCCGAGTCGAGGCATAGCCTTCGAGGCCGGCGGTGCGTCGAAGCGAAGCCTATGTAGGCGAAGTCTTGGACGTGAGACCGCCGAGCCGAGGCATAGCCTTCGAGGCCGTCGGTGCGTCGAAGCGAAGCCTATGTAGGCGAAGTCTTGGACGCGAGGCCGCCGAGCCGAGGCATAGCCTTCGAGGCCGACGGTGCATCGAAGGGAAGCCTAAGTAGGTGAAGTCTTCGACGCGAGGCCGCCGAAACGAGGCATAGCCTTCGAGGCCGGCGGTGCGTCGAAGGGAAGCCTAAGTAGGCGAAGTCTTGGACGCAAAGCCGCCAAGCCGAGGCATAGCCTTCGAGGCGGGCGGCATGTCGGAGTGAAGCCTAAGTAGGCGAAGTCGCAGACGAGGGGCCGCTGAGCCGAGGCATAGCCTTTGAGGTGGGCGACGCGTCACAGTGAAGCCTTTGTAGGAGAAGTCTTAGACGCGAGGCCACCGAGCCGAGGCATAGCCTTCGAGGCAGACGACGTGTTGGACAGAAGCTCGTGTAGGTGAAGTTGTCCTCCTCTTGCTCCATGGCTTGATGAGAGTTGTCGAAGTAGAACTCCTCAGAATGGTCGCGGTTCGAGCTAGAAATGTTGCAGTGACAGGTAGATAACACGAGCGTCTATGTGGAAAAAAGAGAATGATCAACACTTATTTCTTGTAGCAAGATAACATTCGTTTGACATGAGCATTGATCGAAGTGTTGCCGAGGGACTAGTAGAGTCCCATCACTTTTGATACTAAGATCTCCGAGGTGATAGCCTTATGCGAGCATGATGGTCCTTGATCAATATTCGAGCCAAGTCGACGGTACATGATTCGAGCTGCCAATGAGACTGAGTCATGGACATATCAAAGGGGTGGCCACGAGACTAAGTCGTGGGGCACCGAACGGCCCATAGGGGTGGTAGCCCCCCAGTGGACTTGGAGGCACCCATGAGGCTAACTCATGTATATCTTGAAGGTGTGCCCACAACACAAAATCATGGGCACACCGGAGGGGCGTCCACGAGACTAAGTCATGGGGCACCGAACTATGAGGGCGATGAAGCCCTTTTACCCCGTATGTGGGTTTTTTGTTATGATCGGGAATGCATAAGAATGGTTAACCCTTGCAAAGCAATAGAGCTATGCATGCGGGGATCCGGAGGTCGTTCGGCGCGTGGCCTGGAGTCCCTCGGCACATCCATCAACTTGGTACTGGATCAAATTTGTCGCTCATGCCCTAAGTCTAGTAGGACACGAGCCGCCATGGTGGGGGCGACGGACGCCCAAACCACCATGGACTTTTGTTAGGGGAGACCACGGAGGTCGTCGCCCTCGCACCACGAGGTGGTCGCTCATGCCCTAGGGCGATGGGACCTGAACCGCCATGGTGGAGGCGGCGGACGCCCAAGCCACCATGGACTTTGTTAGGGAGACCGCGGAGGTTGTCGCCCTACACACCACGAGGTGGTCGCTCATGCCCTAGGGCGATGGGACCTGTTGCCATAGTGGAGGCGATGGGCGCCTGAGCCACCATGGACTTTGCTAGGGGAGACCGCGGAGGTCGTACACCCTATGCACCACGGGGGTGAAATCCATCCCTTGGAGGGAAAGTGTCTTGAGAGCCCATACGAGATTTATATGTCGGGACTGTCCCCTAACAGTAGCGCGTTAGGGAGCAGGCCTCGTAGCGAGCCTTCATCGCTCGTGCCGCATGGACGTCATGCGTCCCGGGGGTGATGGTTGGCCCCAGAATCCTTAGCCTTCTGGCTGCGAGGGTGCCTTGAACTACTCTCCCTTGGATGGACCTCGCATTGACTCGCACAAGGGAGGAGGATGCGCATGGGGGCCCCAGGGCATGTAGGACGTTGCCATCCCAAGGTGGATAGCTCTGATCTCCGATGAGGGTGCTCGGCTGGGGCTCCTTCAAAGAGCGGATGGGTCGTCCATGAGATCTTGCCTTCAGGAGCTGGAGGAGGTTTCGTGGACTTAGAGTATTTTTTGGTAGGAGACATAGCCTTTCATCGATTAGCTACGTCCCCACGGTCGGCGCCAATGTTGTAGGTGTAAAAACCAAACACGAGTGAGGGGGTGGACGTCGGCCGTCTGACGGGCCATCGTCCACGAGAGTAAAAATGACACGAGGATTTATCTGAGTTCGGGGTCAGAGAGGACCGCCCTACTCTGTCGGTGAGCCAGCGGGGTTACCTCAGGAGAGGAGCCCAGGGCTCACCAGTTTGAACATGTCTCTTTATTGCTCAAGAGAGCCATCCCCTTGAAAGGAGGGATACATGGGGTATTTATAGGCTCCCAAGCCTGTACAAATGACCAAAATACCCCTTGGGGGATGGCTATGCTATGAGTACAAGTGAGGGGTATTACAGTCTTTTATGAGCACAACAGCATTTCTCGGGTCTATACGCGTGTCTTCTGAGAGGCGGGCCTCGTCAGTATGATAGATGAATTATTCTTCCAACAAGCATCAAATAAATATCCAAAAGCATTGACTGCTTCGTGAACCTTAGATATAAATCTTACGATGATTGTAATATACCTTTCCAAAGTAGAAGATATTATGGTCTCTACATAATTCTTGGATGAGAGAATGGTAGGCCATAGGTCTCACTCTCATAACACACTATCATTACCATAGCAAACTAAAAAGGGGTGCCAAAATATATGCTTTCAGAAACCTAACTCATTTGAATATCTCAAAGGCTAACTCAAAAAGAAATGACCGTCGATTAGCACCATACTTTCTCAGTGCCACTATAAAACCCATCAGAAGGCCGGAAACAAGACATCAATTTTTTTAAAGAAAGCATATATTTCTTTTATAGTTTTGAGTATCTTTGTCCGAGAATGGTATTGACCTATTGTATCAATGGTTTCAAAGTATGCAAAAACACGAAAAAACACTTGTACAAAGAGGTCAATACTAACTTGAAGAGTCATACGATGGTAGTGCTAAAAACATGATTTTTAATACAAAGTTGTAATATTCCCGACTTTGCAACTTCTTTAGAGATTAGGTAATGATCGGTGGCGACACCTAATATATACAACTTAGCACCTAGTGGTAGAAGCACCTAATATTACGAATGCATGGTGGCAACAACGAGGAATCAAATTATTAGCATGCAAGAAAAGGAGAACAAAATAATAGCATCGGATCATATCCGGCATAGGTGAAAGAGATCACAAGCGAGTAAAATAACCGTAGGTAGTGTGTCTTCATGAATGATTCTAAGTCGCTAATAACCATATCGATGGCATCCATGTGAAGATGCGATGATCCATGGCTAATTCTCAATGTCAATATTTTTAGTCCAAAAGGGAAGTCCATGCATATCCGGATAGTGAGGCAAAGACTACTTCAATAATTGATTGCATATATCAAGAAGCGCTTTGACCCTAGTAAGTGTATAGATGCACACACAAGCCAATTCTGAAGTTTTTGCCAAATAAATCGAGATAACACTACAATCCCGTTTTTCGTTTTCCACGCACCGGTATAGGTACACCAAAGCGGTAAGCGGTTTGTAGAAGAGAATCTTATGGAGCATGCAAGTCTATGGTGGGTTTTGGTTTTGGATTGAGCTGTCGTGTCTTTGTGGGAAATGAAGACATTATAGCTTGAACTGTTAGTCGCTACCAATGATTGTTGATGGGTTCTATGGCATTTTTAATGATTGATTATAGTAGTTCCTTTGATGGTATAAACTTTCTTGTGATATGATCTACCTATACCATTTGCGGTTCCAATATGGCAATCGATGTTACATGCTCCCGCTAGTTGAAGCAAAGAAGAATGGTACATACTTGGTGGTAAGTAGTACCGTCATTTGAAAGCACAATGCATGTTCCTCTCGAATTGAGGAAAATAAGCTGGATGACTACTATTATCGCGATGTGGACCTTGACTCTTATTTGGTTGTGCTACCATAAATTTACAGTAAATTTGGCATGTTCTAACAATTGTTGTTATGCGAGAAACATTTGCTCGTTACGGTATTTGAAGAACACAACTTCGTTACCGGTGTAATGTTGTCATGAAGAACACAAGATAAACATTACCTTTGTACATTAGGGGCATCGGTTGCATCATATGATCAACGATATTTGAAGAACACAACTCTGCTGAATCTCAGAAATGCTAACCCGATATTCTCAGTATTACCAAATATCATGCTTTGAGAAAATGGAGCAGCTCATGCATAGATATTAGATAGTGTTAATGTTATCCAAACCTTCTATAATTGACCATGCATTTAACTATTGATTTTATTTAGCATATAGATTGTGGTGGTACCAAGTTTGTAGTGAGGTTGCATATTTCCAAGAGGCACCAAAAATGATAGTGTCCATTCGCAAAGATTGACACAAGGTTACTATATCGCTTTCCTCAAATCACATTTTATGTATCTTACCAAGTATTCTTAGCTTATCCTTATGCTTAATTTTACAACAAGATGAGTTTATCATGATCGAAGATCATTAATTCATTATGCACTTCAACCATTAACTATAGGATGTTGATAGCTATCTTAGCTTATTGATAAGGATCGCCATTTATGGTTTTCTGTTTTTTAGATTTGATTATCTTTATAGACTCCTTATTTATCTTGTGTTCTTGCGGTTGTTTTGTTTCTAGGTAACATTTGGACTTATCTGAAAATTTTTTGGGGAAGGAGTTTATCTGATGTGTTCATGACAAACTTATACTATGGAGGCACAAGAATTGCGGTGTGCCTTTTGAGTTTCTATGAGCCAATCAAGCAATATTAGAGAGGGTTAAAACTTACAAGCTGTGGCAAGCACGTTAATTGAACCAAATCCTATGAAGAATTTCCTTTTCCTAGGTAATAATAGTGGGTACCACCTAGGTTTCACACCATAATTTCTTTGTTGTACATATAAGAATAATAAGAATAATGGTCAAGAGAGCATGATACACGTGTTCTAGAGGACATGTCGAACAATATAGGTTAATGGAGTAATGCATTTTGCTCCATTGTATAAGTTTGGTTTCTTCTGTGAGGTTATCTTTAATTTGAAGTTTAGAAATATATTTTTTCTTATGTGTATGCATTCTTTTGTGAACACTTTACGATCTGAATCAACATTTTACATCATGTATATATGAATATATATGAAAACGCATGTGAAATGATATATCCTACCTCTTTTTTTTTTTTTTCAAGGAGCCTTTGCAAAGTGAGAGCTTGCCTCTAGTCGAGTTGAATCTCGGAGAAAAAAATGGAAGTGTACATTGGTTAGCATCGAATTGAGGAGCATCTGAAGAGTTCAATAAGCGATTGCAAAATTGCTTAGTCAATACTATCTATCTCGAGAATCAATAAAGAAGTCTATTCGGATATGATAATTTCGCATTTACGTGTGCATGAACTAAATCGAGCATAGTGGATATGTCAAACAATATGCAACTTCCAAGTACTATGAATAGGCAGTCGGTGACAAGAAAAGAAAAAGGCAACCAAATTAAATGGATCACCCTTTGCCATGATGTAGGAGCGTTGGACAATCTTTTAATACGGTGATATGGATATGGGATAATTTAATAATGACAAGTTAAATGTTGCACGGATTATTCTTTGATAACTTCTTACGGTGTTCTTATTTCAAGACACGGTGCTCTGCAATCTACATTTAGTAATAGACAATGCACTTGCGGCAGACCAGAGAGCGATCTTGACCACAGTGTAGTAAGCGTATCACTACACAAACGTCGGTTTGATTCCCTATATTGCTAACTTCATAGTAAGCATGTTACGTAGTTTGTGAAAGTTTTTACTTCCTTTTATTTGTATCAAAGAACGATAAACACCACCTTATGTATATGTAAAGATAGCTGAAACGTTTTCACAAATAGGAAGTTTACAGAATTCCATTTTCCCATAGGATCTAATACACAAAGTAGATTTGAAATGAAATCAAGTCATTTCATGATGAAAGATCATAAAAAAATAAAGTGGGTGCAGACAAAAGGGCAAAGAAAAAGTATAAATATCATTCACATTGGTCTAAAGGATACCGTTTAGTATCCTGAAATTAGGAATCCTAATTGGAAATAAACTTAGACTCACATTAGAACAAGGATAAGAAAATCCTAATTGGAAACAAGCATAAATTCTATACAACATGGGTTGATGAGACCAGAGACATACAAAAGCAGTCATGATGCGGAGATCAAGATGCGGGTGTTTCATCGGCTCTTATAACAAAACTATAAGATTTCAAAACCAAGAACTACAATTTCACACTTTTACGTATCGTGATTATCGGAAGAACACTATAACCTTTAATCTAGTGGAACCAAAGCGATAGAGTACTAATGAACTCACAGTTCAAAGCAAGTTACAAGGATCGATTTGATGCCTCTCGATATGAGAGGAACCAACGGTAGCTAACAAAATTGATCAAGATAATCTCCACAGAAAGTATCAATTTACGCATTTGAATTCATGCTATATTGATTTGTGAACCAAGGATATCCAAAGGATATTCATTTGAAGTCATGCCATCATGTCACCAAATCAAGCTCAGACAATTGATAATAAGTTCAAACAATTGAGAGAAACGAGATAAGTGTTCACTGTGATTGCTCGTCGTGAAGCGGCGAGAGAAAGAGAGATAATAAGCGAGGAGATGTGAGGTGGAGAACGGGCGAAAAAGGAGGAGGAGAAGAGATGTGTACCTTTTGTAGTGTGAATTTGCAACCGCAGGAGATGTTGGAAGGAGGCAATCGTCGTGCATTGACATCATGGGTCGGCGGTGCATGGCTCTGTCTTCTTGGCGGTTAGCGGTAGGCGATTCTTAGAGTGGTGACAGCGGTTGGCTATACCTAACGTCGTGGTGGGTGGCGCCACCGGCCTTCGGTCTTGCCGCCGCCACGTCCTCGTCCTCGACCTCGTCCCCTTCCATTCGATTCCTCCTCAATGGCTGCTCCTTCCTCCACCTCCTCGGTGTCCCTCACGACTTCTTCCTCCTCCTCCGCGTCCCAGATCCGTGGCGGGTGGGGAAGGTGGGCAGCCTTGAGTTGATCCGGTGGGGCGGTGTCGGCGAGTGAGGAGGAGGCAGCCTTGGCGGCAGGGGGGAGAGCAGCCTGAGCCAAGGCGGCAGCAGGTGGGGGCGTGAGTCGGGAGGCGTGAGAGTCTTCTTGGCCCAGCAGGCGGGTGAGGCGGAGGGCGCGATGGCAATGGAGTGTTCTTGTGGCGAGGCGGGTGAGGCGAAGGGCGATCTGTGTGGCGGCGGACGATGGAGAGGAGGAGGTTTTTTTTCGGCGGTGTCTGTGTTTTTTGGTGAGGCGAGAAGGATGGCAACAAGGGTGCGCGATGATGGCGGCGGCGATGGGGCGGCCGAGGCGATGTGTGAGGCGTTTTTGCGGTTTGTGTGGTGGGGTGAGAAGCAGCGGTTGTTTAGCCCGGCGTCGCTTTTGGTGGATGATTTGTTTTGTGGCGGACTAAACTTCGAAATTATAGTAGCAGAGAAAGGGTTGAATTTAATCAATTAAGCGGATTATACCAGCGATTATATGAAAACATGAAAACGGACCAACTAATTAGACAATGCTCACATTCACAATCGCTCCGATTCATATAGATACGGAACATTTTGCCAGACGACTCCACAAAATCCCGGCCCGTTCGAGAGCCCATTCATAATTTCCACAAGGCCACAACACCAGAGTCCAAACCCCAGACCCTTGGCTTCTCTAACCTTGCCTAAACCCCATCGCCGGAATGCTCCTCCGCTCCCTCCTCCGCCGCGGCGCCGCCGCCGCCGCCGGCGGACGCGCCTCGGCGCGACCTGACCACGACGAACCGAGGCAAGGTCTGCGCCAAGGACCCTCGCGGCGTGGCCTCCGAGGACGCCGCGGCTGGAGACTTCGCATCCTCCGCGGGCAGGGGCGACGACCTCGACGCCGAGTTCGAGCTGCCCACTGACCCGCTGCCGCCGACATACGACCCCGCGCTCGATGTCAGGCCTAGCAGCTGCCCGCTCTTCGCCTTCACCGACACCTTCGCGTCCTTCTCCCACTGTGACGCCAATGCCTATGTCGATTTCACGTACACACCCCTTCTCTTCTCCCTTTGCCATCTCAATTGGATCCAAATGCGGTGATGCGCGTGGTTGTGTTTCGAAGTGTTCGTTTTGTTTATGAAGTTTGGATCTTAGATCTCAGTCTTGTGAAACTTTTGGTGTTGATCGCGCCAAATAAAATGCTGTTTGGTAGAAACCATTGGTTTACTTGTCGTACCAAATTTTGCACTGATAAGGTAAAGATATCAGGGGATTTGGTAATTGTATCAATGCGACTAGGTGTGATGCTGTATGCACTATGCAAGTCTATCTGTATGGCTTATTGATATTTTCCGTTTACTGTGTGCAACTTGATGAGGTATGGCTTTTGCTGTCATTTAGTCTCTCCCTTGATTTTATCGAGTTTAAAAATTGTTGTCATAGTAAAAAAACTTAGTGAGGTCATTTAAATTATGCTTTCCCCCATTGAACAATGTTCTGGCCCACCGTCTAAACGTCTATCTATTTAATGAATTGCTACTTTGTGTCAAGTTTGGTATTCTTGGTCTTCTGCTGCAGGATATACTTCTTTTGTAATATTTTTTGTAGCTGTTACACTGTTTCCTTTCATTGGATGCAAAAGATTAAAAGTCTACTACCATAGGCTGCAATAATAAGTTAATTCCTAAACATGTAAGATTAGGATTTAGGAAATTAAATTTTATTATGATCAAGTTTCCTGGTGCTACCTGAGATCGTTTTGGGGTATTGATTGCTGCTTTTATGGCCTTTGTTTCAGTTTGGATGAATGGAAGGCCTTATTACCAGAGGGATTGCCAGCAGGGATGATGAAGGAGTTTCAGGAGATGAGACGATGCGCTGTGATGGTGAGGGAGAGCTTCCTAGACCTCCGGGATAACTTCCGGAGGATTGTTGATTTGGCCATTACAGCCAAGCGCAAAGGTGTGTTGATACTTTTGCATCTTGGGTGTTGTTCCCAGTTATTAAGATTGTGTGTGGCGTGCTAGCTATTGATAGAATGTAGTATACACATTGCTTGTAGTTGCCTAGCTTCGTCTTTCAATATTTCTTAGATGAGAATTAGTATTGGCTTATTAACATTTTAGTTAACATAATCCTTGTTGATGACATCGCACCAATCTCTTAGGAAATTATAATGCTCAGGTAAATGCTGCTCCTGTTAACATGTTTCATATTTGTGGTTTTAATGATCTGATGCACCCTAATTGACTATGCATCTTCTTTTCTTCTTCATGGAGACTAAGATAATATTTATGATGATCGTCAATTCAAGATTTTTTCACTCATAACCTATACTATCACAGAAACAAAAAAAGTGATTGAATTAGGTTACTTAATTCTAGAAGTTGGATGATTTGTCACCCAGCAAGACCATTCACAAAAGGCTATTAGTTTACTTTAATTCTTTTATGCTTTGTTAGATCTTCCATGAAATAAGCTCTCGTTTGATATTGTGCACAAAGGCGGATTTGGAATATGCCTTTATGTCATTTTGCCAGCTTATACCATTTGAAAATGGGGCCAAATACTCTACTGTTACTCTATAGTTTTGTAGCTTGGCACACTCTGGCAGCTAATGTCTGCAGGCATGCAGAATTGCAGATAAAAATAATGTGTTTGACAGTATAACATATTGTCTATTATTTAAATTTCATATGTTGCAAGGGCATACTTGTTTGATTTGCATCAGAATAAAAACCATCTTTATGGGAACCCATGGTGTTTCTCACGGAGCACATTATCATTATCAAGACATATCCAGTCTGAAATAATTGTGTAGGCATATATGCGTTGTAGCATTGTATCTTGGATTATTAATTAATGAACAGCTCGCAATCATCTTTCCCACCTTATCTGTCTTCAGAGACCAAAAGACAAATTGTCTTGGATGGCCCCGGAGTTGTGGTAAAAGCATTGCACTAGCGATGCTTGTCCACTGAGCACATCTCTGAAGGATGGCTGGTATTCTATGTTTCACAAGGGAAGGATTGGACTCATGGAGGATTCTTTTATAGAAACACATACAGTGATCTTTTGATACCCCACTACAGGCTGCAAAGATCTTGCAGGTGCTAATCTCTACATGATATCTATATTCCACTTGTTTTCTCAATATTCTGAATGTGCATAGAATGCATTATCATTATGGGCTGTTACTTTTTTCCGCTATTTTGTCTCTTGGTATAAGCACCCCAAGTTTTTGCTAGCTTGATGCTGGTTTGCCATTCATAATGTATTAACCACTTAATGCAAAAATAAATCGAAGAACACTTTATGTTGGTCGGTGCTTAGGGCATATTGATTAGCGTAACTTTTTCTTGTAATTTGGAACTGGTAGAGTTGTAGTATCCTTGCATTTTGATATTATTTTCAAATCTGTGTTAACCATGCTATGCTTTGTAAAAATTTAATACAAATGTCGTCTATCACTAATGCATACTGCATAGCAAAATGGATTTGTCAAACCTCAGTTATATTGGTTTAAAAAAATGTATTGCTAAAAGGTCAATATGAATGTAAACTTATGCTTGTTCCATCTGGTTTTGTACATGTGTCCCTTATTACCCTTGGATCCATGAATTCTCCATGAAGTCTATATTTGCAATGCTGGAAGTGTTTTTTTACTACAGTGTAAATCTTGTATTTATGTGACAACAAAATTTCTTGTTGATGATCACTCACATGGGATGCATAGCTAGGAAATTGCTACTATAGCTTGCTGGCTGGAACAACAATTCCTCAGTATATGTTTCTGTTGTTGCTTCAGGATTTTTTGAAGTACAACGAAACCCGCTTACAACAGTTACCATGTCAATTATTTGAGCCTATTCTTCTTGGAGAAGGTGCTGGTGTTGGAACAATGAAAGGGGCTGACACAGTGGAAATGCCTGAAGGGTCCACCTTGTATGATCTCATTCAAACTGGGATAACCCACTCGCATGCTTCAGTTGGTGTGGTAGTTCGTTTAAGGAAGGAGCTGTGACTTGTTAAAGATGTGCCTGTATTGTTTGCTATTGATCAGGTATGGTTGGAGTGTTGCTGCCATGCCTGCGGCGACTTTCATATTTGATGGTTATACACCCAGTAATGATCAAACCCAATAAGATGCCTTTTCTCTTTCTTTTGCAGTATAATAGCTGGTTTACATTCAGTGAGTTCCAGGAACCTGTAACTGTTAGATCTTGTTGACCTATCCATGCGAAAGAGCTTACAGCGGTTTGTTCCACCGTGCTGCTTCGTCATGTGTTCTGTACTTGCTTTAATTTTCTCCTTTTGAAAATAGCAAACATTTGCATCTCCTTTCTCATTCTATAGCATTTTTGGTTGGGTTGCAGTAAAAACTGTAAAGGCTATCCCCCTTTTCTGGGTGTTCATTTTCTTATCTCTTACAGCCTTTGTAGTGCTCTGTTCTGTTTGCTAATATAGCCATGATGTGGTTTGTGGGAGTGGATTTTGGAGATCTGGATTACATGGTTATACTAGACTAGGAATTTATGAATGGTGTGTTCATGGTTCTAATCTGAGAAAGCAAATTAAAAATTTTGTTTCTCATTGTGTGGCATTGGTAGCGGTTTTCTAACTAAGTAACTGTTACATTCCACCGATCACACAAGTATCTGATACAAACTGTGTCCAATAGAAGAGGATTAAGACTGGGAGTAGATGAATTGGGGAAAGGAAAGTTCAGAAATAGCTATTCGGATAATACATCAGATTGAGAACCGAAGACATCTAGTTTGAGGATGGAGAAGAGTGGGGACTGGGATGTCAGGGAAGAAGCAGCAGCAGGGAGGAAGAGCCTTGGTTCGGTGTTTTTCTCGATGGCCTCTGTGTTGCTTCCGCTTGCCCTTTGTACTCGACAACTAAGACCCTTGCTTTCCTTGGCCCACGGCCCGTAGCAAGCCAGTCGATCGTGACATTCCTCCCCGTTGAAATTCGGTTTGTCCCTAAGCCATTGCAAAGATTTTCGCTGCTCCAGTTTCTTTTGAAGCTTAGATTCAAATACACTGATTTGTGCATCATATCTACTGTTCTCTGGCTTCAAATCGCTGGCCTCCAAGGGCTCAACAGGGAGGGATTCAACAGAATCAAAATAGAAGAAGCGATAAACCGGATGGACTTTCCACTGAGCATGCTTTCACAACCTCGACCTACAATACCACCAAACATTGCAGTCATAGGATTGAGAACAGCCCTCGAGAAATCACTCATGAGAAATTCTCCTGGTTCCTTCATGGCCTCTTTCATGGGTTTGAATTTAAGAAGCTTTGGTGGCTTGACCTGTGTGACAATACCACCTCCATATGTGCCAAATGAGGAAGTGTCTTCTTCTAGAGTAAAAGAATAAGGCCTTGCATTCTTAATCTTTCTTGGTTTAACATCATTATTTCGGTCATTCCACGGACTTGAGAGAACACAACTAGATCACCATCCGGGAACCCCAGGCGCTCATCATCAACACAGAGACAAGTCTTTGTGTTGTCATTCTTGATCGATGCCACAATTCCTATATGTGGTTCCTCTCCATCAACATCCAAAACAGTAAACCGGGACCAAAATCACAAAAGACAACGCCGGAAAGACCACGGACTTGGACTTAATGAAAGCAATGAGTGGCTGATGGTCGTGGCGATAATCGTCAAATTCAACCGCTTTCTCTAAGCTGATACCAGTAAAGACCACAGCCTGGAAATTAGAAAGGTGCTCCTTGGTCAATTCACCAGTTAAAGTAGAGGCAACAGACATTGTTTGTTGGGTTTGAGCACTCACTTAATACTCAACGCTATTAGTGGACACAACTAACACGAGAGAACACTCTAGAGCTACCTTTGAGTCTGACGGAAGAACCTCTATTCTCTTGTACTACTAAGCTCTATGAAGATGAAACACAGGAACAGGAGACACAACTCGACTTGTGTCGTTTTGTTCCTATGCAACAACTTCACAAACTGAATACACATAAGCTTATATAAGCTACACACGCACTAGCACCCATGCACCACTAAAACGCATGCATGCACTCTTGCACTACACCACTACACCACTCTTTACGCATGCATGCACTACTGCACTACTGCACTAGCAGCCACACCTCCACTAACTCACGCATGCATGTAACCACACAGCCACTAACTCACGCACACCTCCACTAATGGAAATAACATGCACATACATCTTCTAGCCACATGTGCAACACATACATGCAACAAGATTAAAAACTAACATTCTCCCCTAATCTTGTTGCACTAAAGCGAGTGGTGGTTAAATCGTCGAGTCGCCATGACAAGCGGCGCTTGCTCCTTCTTCTCCTCCTTCAGTTCGGTGCACTCCTAGGAGAAATAACCGTACTTGTCGCACCCATAACACCTCACCTTAGCCTTGTCAAATTTGCCATGCTTGAGCCCGTCCTTCTTTTCCTTAGCCCTCCACTGAGACTGGGTGAGCAACAAATGCTCCTCTTGATCCTCATCATCTTCGTCGATCTTCACGCGCTCCTCAAAAGCTTTCAGCCGGCCAAATACCTCCTGTGCCGTCATCTTCTTCATGTTGCCGAATTGCTCGATGGTGGTGGCAATCGGCAAGAACTTCCGCGAGACGGCACGAAGGATCTTCTCCACGACTTCCAGTTCCTCTTTCTTCTCACCAAGAGTCCTCATCTGGCTAACCATGGTTGTCAGCCGTGCAGCAAACTCATCAACGCTTTCCTTCTCCTTCATGTTCAGCTTCTCAAGCTCCCTCTTCAACGTCTGGACTTTTGCCCTTTGCACACGATCCGCGCCCATGTGCATGGACTTGATCGCCTCCCATGCCTCCTTTGTTGTATCCATCTCCATGATCATGAGGAGTGTCTCCTCGGAGACGCCTTGGTAGATGGCCGACAATGCCATCTTATCATGGCTCTCGTCGATGTCGACGTCGCCTCCACGTCGTCCCCATACACCTTGCGATCATGTGCACCCTCATCTTCGTCTTCCATGCCGCGTAGTTTGTACTCGTCAACAACGGCTTCGAGCAGTATGGACACCTTCGCCACGGCGCCTTGGATACCACTATCTCGCGGTACCGGGTGCTTCCTATCATTGCCCTCGCTCGATACCAAATGTTGGGTTTGAGCACTCACTTAATACTCAACGTTATCCGTGGACACAACTAACACGAGAGAACACTCGGAGCTACCTTTGAGTCTGACGGAGAGAACCTCTATTCTCTTGTACTACTAAGCTCTATGAACATGAAACACAGGAACACCGGAGACACAACTCGATTTGTGTCGTTTTGTTCCTATTCAACTTAACTTCACAAACTGAATACACATATGCTTATATAAGCTACACACGCACTAGCACCCATGCAGCCACTAAGGCACGCATGCATGCACTACTGCACTAGCAGCCACACCTCCACTAACCCACGCATGCATGTAACCACACAGCCACTAACTCACGCACACCTCCACTAATGGAAATAACATGCACATACATCTTCTAGCCACATGTGCAACACATACATGCAACAAGATTAAAAACTAACATTGTTAAGCTCCTGTAGCTTCTGAACACAAGCTTGAGCACGGTTTTGCCCAACATCCTTCTCTGAGAGGAAGAAGTTGCTTGATAAGTCCCATAGCTCCACATTACCATCATCGTGCGAGGTTACTAACCTGACACCCACAAGGACAAGGTTCTTTGCTTGAATTCTTAGGCGCTTAGGAAGAAGCATGCTGCCATCAAGATGATCCAAATATTGTGAAAAGGTGCCAATAGTGTGAGCAAGAGAACTGGGGTCAGTGTATTGAACTCCCAGCTTCTGCTGTGCCACTCTGATCACTTCAATTCTCTTGAGCAAAGGAGGTGGCCAAGGCTCAATCTCAATCAAGCTCATAAACAATAATTTCTGTAGCTGCACAAGGGACTTGCCATCATGAAGAATTCTCACCAGATGCATCCACCCTAGTGGTACACTCGATGTTATGACTGAACTGAGCTTCTCGTAAGCTAAAACCTTTTTGCCCTTTATACCAGCGATCCTAGCAAGACCAGCAATGGAATACCCATGACCAGCAGAGAAGGCAACCTCAAATTGGTGTTCAGCTTCGTTGCACTCCTTTCTCAGACGTCTGATACATCCAAGCTGATGAAAAGCTATTTGCTTCTGTGTAGGAGTGACTGCCAATTGAACTAGCTTCTCTGACAAGCATACAATTGTTTCTGTCCTTGGATCAATGTTCATTGCAACTTCACTAAGCAAGCAGTACAGTAAAAAGGAGGCATGTCCAACCATGAATAGTTGTTGCTGTTCAGTTGCACTCAACAAGAGACTAACTACTAGCTCATCAGTTATACAGTCTGGTAACTCCTGTAAAAGCATTTGCAAGCAAGAAGCTGCCAGAACAAGTGCATTTACTTCAAATGCCAATGACATTCTTCCTGTACGCGCAGTGGTCACAGAATCAAGCTGTATGTTATTGCATTCGTCCTTTGAAGCAGCCCTCAATATTTTCTGAACACCAATAATGTTATATGTCTCCTTTAATTTTGCTCGAGACAAGAAAGTTGTGCGAGCTGAAGAGTACCAGCAAACAAAGGCTGCTGAGACTGCTTCTCGAATAATTCCTCTAGCAAAAGATCGTCAGGTATGAAGACCTCTTGTTTCTTAAGTAGCACAATCTTATTTCTAGAACGAGCAGGAACCTTTGAGACACACCTAGAGAGAAGCTTACATTGCTCAACATGGAAGGGTGGCGGTGGCCACAGTGCTTCATTGTGAGTCACCTTGATAGCGAGATGAGCGCCACCACGGTGTCAATCATAACTCAACACCTTCTCCCACAACCTCCACTTGCACAGGTGGCGTACCTGGTTGCCGCTCGGTCATCCTTATTGTTGGCGGCCAGAGTACCACCGTACTCTTGTCCAGTATTTGCTCGAACACCTTGTGATCATCGGAGTGCTCGGGCGGTCACGCACCGAATCGGCAACCGGTGGCACGAAGTGGAAACGATGATGTCGTTCCACTTGCGGTGGCGGGCGGCGTCGGCAAGAGACCACATAGTGACGGCGAGCTCAACGACATTGGAGGAGGTGTCGAGGTTGGCGTCGCGGCATTCTCGATCATGCTATTCAGCGTGGCAATTATCTTCTTGCACAACTCTGGACCGTCTCCTTTGGCTCCTTCGATGTTGTCTCGGGCCAATTCCTTGAGCTTCGTCACATGGGGCTTCCGAGCTCGGCGACAAGGAAAGTCGTTATCGTGGCGGCGAGGTAGTTGAGTCGTGAGTGTCGCCACGGCCGAGAGGTAGTTGCGACCATCGACACATCGGTGTTGTGGCTCGATCCCAACGTCGAAAATGTGGCGGCGTCGCCACGATCTTTATCCTTGGGGGTCATGTCTTTGGGCGTCGGCCAGGCGGCAACCGTCATAGACCACAGGCGCCCATGGGTGACATCTCGAGCCAGCGCGCTCGCGCTCGATCGAAACCGAACAGCGCCTCGACATGGTGCGCCTCTCGAGCACCACCACTTGCTCGCCCCATAAGCATCGAAGACACAGTGCGGCACCTCTTCATTCACGGATCTGACACATGACTCACCGTGGCGCGAAGAACACCTCCCGGTGTGGCCTCCCGGTGGCTCGGCATTTCGTCGAACAGGTGGCGGGCGCCTCCTCCATGAACATCTCCACCGTACTGATCTGGACACTGACCACAGCTACTACCATCATGAGTCGCCCACACCATCTTCTTGCTCGAAATCCCACGAATCGATGGCTCGATACCATTTGTTACATTCCTCCGATCACACAAGTATCGATACAAACTGTGTCCAATAGAAGAGGATTAAGACTGGGAAGTGGAATTGAGACTGGGAGTAGATGAATTGGGGAAAGGAAAGTTCAGAAATAGCTATTCGGATAATACATCAGATTGAGAACCAGAAGACATCTAGTTTGAGGATGGAGAAGAGTGGGGACTAGGATGTCTGGGAAGAAGCAGCAGCAGGGAGGAAGAGCCTTGGTTCGGTGTTTTCTCGATGGCCTATGTGTTGCTTCCGCTTGCCCTTTGTACTGGACAACTAAGACCCTTGCTTTCCTTGGCCCACGCCCACGTAGTAAGCCAGGTCGATTCGTGACAGTAACTAGTTCTTTGTACATAGTTTACAAGTCATCATAGCAAGTTTTATATGATAAATCTGTTCTTTCACCAACTGTTTATGTTCTGGAAGCGTACATGCATTATGTGAAATGTAGTCATGATATTTTTAGGTCTTCTGACTAAAATGGTGAGAACTATCGATTAGCTTTGTCCAATTCATGTTGTTACACTGGTATAGATATAATCTCGTAACATTTCACTTATTGCTTACTTCAACAGGTCGATGCATATAGGTCAATGATTTATACTGATATGATGGTAGGAGCCTTTTAGCATTCAACGCAGTTGGCAAACTACGGCAAGAGCTTCCAGATGTCCCGTCTAACACCCGTGTGATGTTTCCACGGTACACCTTAGATGAAGCTGAGACTGTGTGCCACTATTATATGAGGTACTTCTTTTAAAAAACTTTATAGTTTTGTCTAGTGCATCGCATTGGAATTTTCTGCCATGGCTGCCTGGCATTTGCATATGCTTACACAAGCTTATAAGTTTCTGCTACCTATGACTTTTAAAAGCTTCCTTTGTAACTCAATTCAAGCAATGAACATTGTGATCTGTTTGTTGGCCAGGCAAAAGATTATTCGACGTGAGAGCTTTTCAGAGGAGAAGTGGAAAAAGATTTATTATTTGTCAAATGGAAATGGCTCAGAGATCAGGTGGCTTGCTGCCTTTATATGAGGTAGTGAACTCTCGAAGTTACTTAATAACTGTATTCTTCTGTTTTGAAAATGATCAGTAACCATGTAGCTTCAGATGATCTACGAGTTTTAGCACAAGATTTGCCCTTTCACTTAAAACCCTAGTTATGAGTAAATTCATTGTCTTGTTTGCACCTTTTCGTGCAGTTTCTTGTACCTAGATTGCGCTCAGTTGTGATGGCTATCAAAAAATGTCGCTGCTAATGTTCCAGCATGCCATGCAGTTTTATAAACTGCAGCTCCCCATTGTTGTATACTTGTAGTATGTCATATGGAACTCTTGGGAGCAAAATTACCACCTAATCACATCCCCAAGATTTTTTCCCCGAGCAGCTGAAGTGAAAACACACTACTAATTGGCCGCAGCTCCGGTTTCACCTATTATCTCCTGACGACAACGCTCTTCGTGTGCACTGGGGTGTCCTACTAGTTATGCCGGATACAAATAATAACCAGCCTGCCGTGTAACATTCGTTTAAGGAGCGATCACGGAGAGATGGTGCGTGCAGTTGCGATTATATAGAACGAGCGAGAGGCCTTCGACACCTCGGGGTTCGGAATCCGTCTCCGACTCAGACTGGCTGTCAACTCGGAGTCCGAGGCCGTCTGCATGCCAGGCCCAGTTTGCAGCGGCGTGGGCCTTTCGCCCCACGAGCTACATCGGCCCAAATTGAGAGGCCACTTGTCCACGTGGCAGACCACGAAATCTAGGGTATGTTCAATAGCTCGTCGTCTCTAACATTTTCTATGTCATCTTGAGATAATTTTAAAGACAACTATTCAAATACATTATCTCTTGAGCTGTTTTTTAAGCATCACAAACATTTAAATTTTACATGAATCAAGTGACTTGTTTTGCATGAATAAGCGGCATTTGCGCTCCAATAGCAAAAAGCTTCGTGCTAGTGTCTTGTTTAGCATGATGTGTCCATTGTTTAGTGAGAGGATGATCTCATTCTCTTTTACTTTCCTCCACGTCACCGAAAACCTATATGGCAACCTTAGAGGCAATTTGAAGTGACACTATTGAAGATGCCCTTACGTGACATAGCGATGTTGTCTTTGTTGTAGTCATGTTCGGCCTTGACTACCGGTTAATGCATAAATAAATAAATAATGTTTTTGCTAAAAAATCCAAAAATTTAGTGAGGACACTCCCAATGCTTCACCTGTCAATGTCCATAGCATTAATTAGCTACACATGGGATCCACACAAGATGAGAGATGATGTGGCAAAGAGTTAAGGAAGAGAGAGAGAGAGAGTAGTGTCATGGGACATTGCATGAGCACACAATTCAATCATGAAGAAAGCAGCAAAATCTTGCATTGTGTGAGAAGAGTAGTGTCTAACAATATTATTTGTTGAGAAAATGCATTAAGCATTGCCATACACTCATCGCTATCATGGGCGCCAATGGCAACGACACCACAAGTTCGATGGCTCCTCCTCCTCCTCACGCCGTCACCGTCGACCGGGCATGGTTTGTCGAGCCCTACATGCCTTCGGCCGTGATGGCAACCTCACCAAGCTCGAGAACGCGCCTCTCGTCGCTCGCTATCGCCGTCGTGGCCCACGGCAAGCCGTCATCGTTCTGGCGGCTACTGATGTCACCATGGCAATCCGTCGTCGCCGCCTCCCGCGACAAGCATTGATTGCACCGCCGCTCGCGTCACCGCCATAGCCTCGATTGTCATCATCTCCATGGTTGTTACGTCACCGTCGTAAATGCGCGCCATGGTTGCCTTCATCAACACGTTGTCGTCGCCATCGCCGCTTTGTTGTCGTGCCCGCCCATGAATGTCTCGGGTCGGTCGGATCTCGGCGCTATTAGCGCGAATCGGCCGGATCTGGGAGGAGGCAGGTGGAAGCGGCACTCGAGGATGGCGAGAGAAGCGGCTTTCAGCGACAGAGGAGGTGGGCTCGGAGGTGGTGTTGGCGATGGGAGAGCGGCGCTCGGGCGGCGGCGATCGGCGGGGTAGGAGATGGCGGGCGGATGGATCGATGGGGAGAGGGAGGCCGTGTGAGGGAGTGAGAGAAGATTGAGAGAGGAATATTTATTATGCGGACCCACCAATAGATATTATGGATTGGTGCGGGGGAGTGACATGGGGGCGGTGGTGAGGAGGGGCGGACGATGGAGGGAAAGGACTAGAGCATTAGTTTTAGGGGTTTGCATGCATCCTAAGTGGTCTAAAATGTAAAATTTGATTCACTGTTTTATAAAAGTTTATCTAGCTGATGGCTAGACAGTCTATTTTGAAATTCCTCATCAGCTCAATCATTTGCAATGTTGTATTATAATGGAGAAAAGCCTTTTCTTAAGGAGTACCACGTATCCACTCCAAGTCTACGTTTGCTGAGTCTTCGGTAGCGAAACAAAAAAGGCTCTATATATCGTGCAAAAACAAACATGGAACCTCCTCTATCTTGCCACTTGCAACTCGCTGAAAGCCTGTAATTAAACCACCTAAAATCTGGCATTTTCGGACGAAAAGGACTTCTTATTGTACGTTTCCTGCTTATGTAAATTCTTGTTTGTGCAAATTTACCTAACTTGAAATTTAAATGCATAGTGTAACTAGAAGAGCACTGAAGTTGCAGAGCATAAAAGAAGTGATCTTTCTTTTGTTCAAGATGAGGCATAAATGCTTGCAACATTTTCTGCAGCAATCCTAGGAATCAAAAGGAAAAACATCAAATCTTGTTGCATCCATAAAATTACACTAATCTCTGCGTTTTGATGTTCAAACAGAGTAAATGGAACACATGTTACATGGGAAATTGTATCCTTCTTGTTTCATCTGTTCATCGATCAGTTGGAAAATTGGAATAAACTACAGTTGCTAATTCAGCTGATGGGCATGCAGAATACGATGAGTGCATTGATGATACGTACGGTACGAAAACTTCTAAGCACACCCTAGGAAAAGAATCTGTCAGGCTATCCTATCCATGTAGACCCAGCTACGCCGTCGTCGACAGCCGCCGTCCACGCGGGGCGCCGCCACTTCTTCCACCTCCATCAGCTCGGCGCCACTTCTTGGCCAGCTGCTGCCGGCCGCTCCTCCGCGGCCACGAACGGCGCTGCCGCGATTGTTAGCGCAATAACATTGCTCTCGATCTGTAATGTGACCGAGTCTTCAGGTGACCTTCTCCTGAATGTTTCTACCAGCAATATCGATACTCATGGCACCCGCGTTATGCTCTGACACGTTGTAACCACGCGCAGCTGTGACTTACATTAATTCGAATTTCTGTTAGCCACTCACTCTCTCTTGAACCGTTTATATATGCACCATTCATCAATGAATACAAGTGTGAGTTGTCTAAGTTTACATGGTATCAAAGCTATCCGCTCCTTAACCAATTCTTCCCTGCCCTCGAACTCCTCCAAGGCCACCCTCCCTGCGGCACTACACCAGCTGTGAGTGATGCCGTCTCCAATGCCGTGTCACATGCCGGCCTGCCTGACTACTGGGCTGGCGCATGGGCTGTGGGCCAGGAGGCAAAGAGTCGGTATTACAAAGGAGGCAAAGCGAGAGCAGCTGAATGGCATGGAAGAACAGATTACAAGCCTCAGTTCCCTTTCTTCCCGATTGTTGTTCCTCCCCCAAATTCTTCTTATCTGATTTCCCGATTGTAGATAAGACTCTTTTCATTCTTAGACATGGCAATGACTTCACCTTGTTCAGATCTATGTTGATGATATTATCTTTAGTGGTTCCTCTAATGCTCTTGTTTCGGTTTTTACGAGACCATGTCGAGGAATTTGAGATGGGCATGATTTGTGAACTCAACTACTTTTGGGGCTACAAATCAAGCGAGTGCAAGAAAGTGATCTTCATCCATCAAGCGAAGTACACCAAGGATTTGCTCAAGCGTTTTGAGATGGGTATTTGCAAGCGATCGCTACTCCATGGCGATTCGGCGCTTTGGATCGAGCGAGGAAGGAGAAGTCGTGGATCAGCGCGATACTGCATGACATGATCGGCTCCCTCACATGGCCAGCGGCCTCAAGGCCGGACATCCACTTGGATGCTGCCTCTACACGAGGTTTCAGCGTCACGAGGATTTCACATCGCCAAGCCATTAAGCGCATCTTCAGGAATTTACATTCTACCCTTCAGTATGACATTTGGTATTCTTGTTCTTCTTCACTGTCCGTCCGGGGGTTTTCTGATTCTGATTTTGCGGGCTGTCGGCTAGATAGGAAAAGTACCTCTGGCACATGTCATTTCTTAGGCATTTCTCTTGTCTCTTGGTCGTCTAGGAAGCAGTCTTCTGTTACACAATCCACTGCTGAAGCTGAATATGTAGCTGCTGCTAGTTGATGTAGTCAGATTTTGTGGATGATCTCCACCCTTAAGGATTTTGGGTTAACCTTTGCTAGTGTTCCTCTTTTCTGTGATAACACTTCTTCTATTAACATTGCTAAAACCGATTGCAACATTCTAGGACTAAGCACATAGACATTAGCTATCACTTCCTTAGAGATCATGTTGAGGAGGGTGATATTGTCTTTGTATTTTGTGGAGTCAGAGGCTCGATTAGCGATATCCTCACCAAGCCTTTAGACCCAACAAGGTTTGCCACCTTGAGAAGTGAGTTAGGGTAATTTATCCCTATGGATTGGTTTAAGGGGGTTGGATCTTTTTGATCTTTTCTTGTTCATTTGATCTTTTTTGAACTTTTTGATCTTCGATCTTTTTAGGCTTTTCGAGCTTTTCTTGCATCTCATTGTATCATATTGCATTCATATGAAAAATCCAAAAGATGCATTGTAATATAAGCTTTTACGCATATCTTTTAAAATTGATGACCTTATTACCCTTTGGAGTTTTAGTGTTTCAATTCTTGCTTAATGCCATGTCTAGTTCTTTGACTTGCTAGAATTATCATGCTTTCACATGTGTAGCTAAGTCTTTCTTTGAATGAGTTAGAACACGAAAAACAACTTTGAAGTCCCTCATATCTCTGTGTTCAATCTACTATTACATTCTTGTGTTCTTGTATTGTTTTTACGATTCTAAGTTTGTCTCTGAGGTAATCGCTCGAACTAAACTTCGCCATTATTGTTTCTCAACAAATAGTACGATAGAAACAAGAATGGAGTCACCCTATCTGGGAAAGAGAAATCAACACGTGGAAACAAGAATCAGGGAGGGTCAACCCAATGGAAGAATCTTACTATATAAAAGGAGGCGGGGCGGAGGCTTAGGAACTGCCACGTCACCTCGAAAAAACCAACCGTAGGATGCGCATAGCGGACGTCCGGATGCGCGGGCGTCGGCTCCTGCGCTTCTTCTGCGACACGTCGCGGGACACGTCGCCCGAACTAGAGCCTTCTCACCTTGCTCTCTTACATGCGCCGCCTTCTTCGCTCGCTCCATTCCCCTCGCCTCCTGGCCCTCCATCTTCCTCTACTGCTCGTCCCGCGCCGCGCGCCGTCCTTCTCCCTTCCTCGCGCCAACTCCTTCAGCCCGTAGCGCCGCCCTCGCGGCTTCCTCCGTGCGAATAATTTTCCTTGGGCGCTTGTTTGTCTGTGGTGTCTGCGGATGATTTGCTCTGAGGTATGGTATCTTGTTCTCGATGCGGGTTGATTTCTCTTGGACGGAATGCTCGCTTCCTCGTGTTTTCCGCTATGTAGAGGTCTACTGGTTTGTTGTTTCTTCTCCTTGCCTCTTCTTCTCGTGGGTTGCTTTCTTGGTTGCTCCACTGTTTTGCTCCTGTGATCCGATTGGTCTCATTGCGCTCGTCCTCTTGTTGTTTTCGTTTCTTTGGTGCCATTCGCCATCTTGATGGGGTCGCTTCGTCATCGATTTTGGGTGAGGTGGGTTGGGGATGTGTGGTGGTTATTTTTGTTTGAGTTTCGATGTTTGGTTTTGGTTTCTTGATCTGGTTGCTTGGTTTGGATCACGGTGCTCCATCGTTAGCCTTCTTTGGGAAGAGTGTGCCTTCCTTGCTTGCTTGGGGTTCGGTGAGGCGATGCCTCTACATGCGTGTTTTGTCTTGTTCTTTCTCCTATTTTCTTATCTTGCACATGTTGAAGCTTATTCCCTCTCTTGAGTTAAATAATATTGGTTGCTCTTGGCGTCTGTTGTTTCCTATCGTCGTTTTCTTGGATGGTTGTGTGTGAGTGCTAATTCTTTGTTGTTATCGTGTTTTCGAGCTCTATCGTTCGACATCAGTTTATCGATGTGTTGAATATCTGCGCACAAAACTTGTTCTATTTTATATTTATATTTGTGTTATTGACTGCTTGTGTGCCTTTGAAAAGTTGTAGTTTGTGCATAGGACGGTAGAGTAGAGAAAGCACATTGTTTAAATTTGCAGTGCTTGCTTACATTTCTTTTTATGGGAGCTTACTTACATTTTGAATCATAATTGGTCGGTGTTAAGCTTCAAAGAATCTCGGTGAGCATATTTTGGTACTTACCATGGCGTTCATCATTTGGGATGTGCTCGAGGCTAGTTGGTGAACACAGAGTCCTTGGGTTCTGATAGACAATTGGAGCTACAAGGTATGCTCTGTGGTGTTTCCTTTTGAATCCCATGCTCGAAGCCTGAAATCCCTCTTCCTGATCTATACATAGTTTTTCATATTTCAATGCAAATTATCTTTGTGTTTCCCTGGCAAATGGTAATTGGAACATAGTTTGATTGCTTTTAGGATTGAGAAATAACATGTAACAGATTTTTTTGTTTCTTTTTGGTACAGCTAATACCTATTTATTTTCAGCTTCCCTCCTTACCCATCTTACGGAAAGAAAGAAAGCTAATTCAAAACCAATACAAGAAACTCCCTAGCCAATGGGCACATAGATCATGTAGACTAATATCTTGCAGTTAGCCACAAAAATTATGTTAGCAGTTTAGTAGATCATGTGCGCTTTCTCTTGCAGGGCTACACTAATATTTGTTAGGCAATATGGAAACTACAGCGTGCAAGAGTACCCATGTTCACTACTAGACATGCAGTTTAGTAGATCATGTGCGCTTTCTCTTGCAGGGCTATACTAATATTTGTTAGGCAAATTGGAAACTACAGCGTACAAGAGTACCCATGTTCACTACTAGACATGTGGTTTGAATGTAGCTCTTGCTTCTTTTTTTTCGAAATTGAAGGTTATACATATTCCTTGCTTGCCTAATTGAGTCACAGATGACCTAGCTTCGTGAGACCCGAATGGTGAGGCGTTTTGCATTAGTAGTTAGTACCGTCTAAAGTTAATTTCTTTGGCTCTATATAGTATGAGGGTAAATTGAGTCTCATCGAGAATAAAAGAATTCACATTTTGGTCAAGTTAAGTGGAGATTGAACTGGTCATTCAATGTCCATTGTTGATCCTATAGTTCGATATTTTTCAAGGTTATTTTAAGATTAAAAGCGAGGCGGATGTACTTAATGACTCATAATATGCTTTATAGCGATAGCATGTGGTAACCCTTTGATCTTGATTGTTGGAGTCTTTGAAGTGGAGTGTGAATGCTAACTCATAGTCGGCGAGAGCGTGGGTCAAGGCAGGGTCGCGGGGCGTGATACATCACTTTTCCTTCTAAATTACATAGGAATGGTGTACCACATTTCACGAATCGTGCAGGTCGATGAATCCGATGCGTGAATGCTGTGAGCGTTGTGGTGAATCTGGTGACTATGGGCTAGCGGTGGAGTCTTTCGGTGGAATGTGAAGGTGGTAGTTTGATCTTCATGACCTCAATATGTTTAGGTACAATTAGAACCAAAATTTTGATCTGAATCATGCTTTGCTTTTAGTAGTTCTTGATTTGAATAGTGCATGATGACAACCTAAGCAATATAGTAATGTCAATATGTACAAATTCTAAAATAGGTACACATGTTGAGTTAGCAAATGGCCAAATTTCTAGATTATCTGGACAATTGATCCATCCTTCTATCATTGTATGACATCATGCCCCTAAATGTTATTTCGGTTTACTTTTACACATTAGCCCCTTCAACTTTGTGGTCTTGTTCCTTGCTATCTTTACAACCTTTGCTTTTCGACATGGTACGCCTTCTGATTGTTTCCTTATGAGTTCTTATCACATTATCTGACACTTCCTCTGTGAACTCGGTTAGTACAAGTATATCATGTTGCGATTTTCTCCGGTCTTATCTTTGTCCTGTTACCCTCCTTTACTAACTACTTCCTTAGTTCTAATGCATGCCTTACCTCATTTGCATAGTGTCTTGATGTTGTTAGTTATTAGGTTCAAATGGTCTACTTTTTGTTTCATCTATTCTTTTTGACATTGCGGATGGCATATAGTCTCCTTTCCCAAATCAACCCAGCGACAAGCGATGGATTATCGTGTTTGCATTTCTCATCTATGAGACTATTTTGGAGGAACCAATCTTGGTTTTGTCAAACATCTTGACTTGGTTCTTCTTGATAAACATGTGCTTTCGGAGGTTAAATGTCGTACCCATTCATTACCTTCTTTTACTTTGATGTTTCTTGATTCTTACGGTATTAGTATTATGTTTCTCCCAGGCAACCACATGTATCTTTGAGATAGAGCGATGATGTTAACCTCTTCAAACTGTATTAGAGATAGGGCACGATGATAGTTCGTTGTATCCACCAAAGCACGCCTTCAAGCTGTTGAAGCACCTTACATGCTTTGCTTTATAAGATTTACATTGGTTGAAGAAAAGGCTAATCACTAATGTGCCACACAGAGTACGACTTCCCGATGTGTATCGTGGTAGTTAAGTCCTTCACCAGACTCCTAAGCCTACCAATGCGCCAAAATATTTTGTTGGCAGGTACAGGTACTTTGAACCCATCTCCATAGGTTTGATAACAAAATTCCAAGTCAATCTAATTTTAATTACTGTTTCAGTTACCAGGTTATATTATATTGAGCACAAAACAGAAAAGATATGAGATTGTAATCATTCCTGTTTTGTTTTGCCTATGTTTATGCTTCTAACTAAACTGCTGATGCCTGCTATCTAAGAATAATTTAGCTTTCTAATTTCCCTTCTTTACTACCGAATGGGTTGCATTATATATTTCTATACATTTTCTCATGTCTGAAAGATTCCTTACCAAAATATTGTGCTAGATTAGATACTTCTTTTTCCCCTTTTGCTTATTACAGCAGCATATTTTGAGCTGGTTACGCAGTTCATGGCTTTCTATATAAGCCATATGCATTGCCTCTAGCTGAAACATATGTCCTGTATAAACACCATGTTTTGTGCTTTAGATATGGAGTTAAAAATGGTGGAGGATGGTATATTGCTGCAAATAAAAACAATTGCTATGATCATTCTGAACATTGTTGGACTCAAGATACAGATTATTGTTGTATACAACATGGTAGTTCTTCTTTTGAGAAAATGCCTGTTAATTCATTAGTCTGAAAGTAAATAACATGTCTTGCATGTTTTTTTACATCTGCTATGAGTCGTAACTTCCACACTGATGATATCTCTTTCGTTTCTGACAGATGCTTATTTATAAAAAAAGATTCTAAAGTACCGGTCAAGACAGCATTTTGATTCCAAAGGAAATGCATGATTTTGGAATCCCTTAGCTCCGAACTTTTAAGCCACTTTAAATACTTTAGATACTTATTGATGTATCCTCTACTATATTTCTACCTTTTCCTGCTCTACCATGTTTTCATTCCTCACGAGGTAGATGTATAATCTTTGAAAGTAGTAGATCGAATGGATAGAGGCAGATCAAGTTTTCCTATACTTTAACAACAGATGTAGATTGTAGCATTCCCGATCTAATTTTTTAGCGTACCTTGTGTACATGATACTACTGCACCATATATATACACACACACACAAAAACTCCTAAGCCGTGATCATACATAGAATTTTCTTTTTTGCATGACCTTTGCTGGTTTTCCGCTAGTATATATAGCGCCATCCTTGTCACGGTGTGGGGTTGGGGCCTCGGCTTTTCCTCGTAAAGCAAATGGTTGGGGCCTCGGCCTCGGCTTTTCCTTGTAAAGCAAATGGTTGGGGCCTCGGCTTTTCCTTGTAAAGCCCAAGCGTGGGGCATGGAGCCGTCTGCGTAACTCATCAGGAGGCACGATGCGTGTAACTTCTTACGGCTTGCCTTTGGAACAAGATGGTGCCTATAAATGAAGCCGAGGATAGCGAGCGAGCAATCCGAGGCAAGCGAGCAGAATATGGATTTCTGACTCTCCCCATAAAGATCGCGGCTTGATTTGGAGGCTTGCCGCAACACGGAGAAACTGGCGAAATTGATCTCGTCGGCCTTTTCGGCGCGGCGGCTCTTTGCCTTGCCTTCTTCAAGGCTCGAAGGTATATTTACGCATCATGGTAAGGCTCCTTCTACTTGTATTATGGCATTCTCGTTCGTAGTTATCTTCGGGTTTGTGGAGGCGTCGGTAGGAATCTGGATGTCCGTGACTGGTCGTCGTCTTCTTAGGGAAGACGATCCTTTGAGTGTCCATCTTTCCCTCGTCTTTGTGGTGCGCTTTCGGTGGGAGGCTTAGTCACCGTGAAATAGTTGCATCCATTGGTGTGTGTATTAATTTCGCATCCTTTTGTGAGTGTATACCAAATTTAGTTGTGTTGTACTGCTGTGTGAGCAATAACATGAGGTTTCATGTATTGTAGTCAATCTTTTTTTTGTTTTTGAAAACGTACTTGTATTCATACCTGTTTGCGTGAATTATTCAAGGGAAAGGTTTTGGGTTCTGATGTGGTTTTTTTTTGTATGAATTAATGTGTTTTGTCTTGTGATACGAGAGTGTTGTACTAGGCATCAGTTATATTTTCACTGGGCCTGCCCATGCACGACAAGGCCCATTTTTGAAGGCAGAGATGGGCCTAATCTAGTCCACCTAAAATTGTCAAAAATTTGGAAAACTCAACTCTAGCTTCGTTCGGCACAAAACTAAACTAGCCAGGCCCAACGTACTTCATGGGCTCTGGGTATCTTTTTTGTCCATATCGAAGTCCAAGATTGGAGGCCACAAGTTAATAGAACTAGGATGTGTGCACTTGCTCGGGTGCATGCGCATTAATACTGAATATAGGTACTTACAAGTGCCTTCTAATCTCCTCTCCCCGCCTTAGGATCTTTGCTCGGCAATGGTACGCTTTGGCTTTTGCTTTTTTACAAAACATCGATGCTTTGCTCTGTTGGTGAAACCTTTTTCAACCCATCTCGTTGACTCGAATCGATCCTAACCCACCCATTCTAAGCAAACCCACTGACCGTACCCATTTTGAGCGATGGCCCATTTCATAGCGCCAGATTACCATCTAAGAGCCCAACCCTTTAAGCCCTAGCCCCTGACCCATTACCGAGCCTAGTCATAGTGGGGCCGAGTCTGCAAGAATGTAAGAGATGGTCTCCTCTTCTGCATAGTGTCGTAAGCCCGCCATCGATGGAAGTAGTCGGCTGTAGGAAGACCCTTCTCGGTTGAGAGCTAAACACGAACTTGCATCGGTAGAGACCTAGATCTGGATGCATACATTACATGCGCTCAAGCGGGGAGGCGAGCTAGGGGTGGTGGTGGTGCCTAGTGTGCAGGGCACATCCAAAAATTCAAAAACATGTAAAGAGTATGTAGGTATTATGGCTAAATTGCTTGTCTTCTTTACACTTTGGTGAGGATTACTGTACAAGACTTGTGTGAAGTGTACACCCCCATTGAAAATTTTCTAGCTCCATACCGGCTCCAAAGCACCCCACACATCATAGGAAGTAGTGAGGAACAAACAAGAGGCGGGACCAACTCGTCTCTTGGACGGAGAGATGGTATGGGGATTTCTCACTCGGACCTCGCCCCTTCGGTTGTGGTTTCAATGACCATCATGGAGACCTTGACGAGCCATCGGCGTAACCAAGCGGTGATTCTTTGCCAAGATAGAGCATCAGCAAGGCTTTCCACAAAGGGTAATTCTCACGGCTCGGTTTGATGTTGACAAAGGCGTGTGGATGGTGGTGTAGGAAGAAGGCGGCGGAGGAAGAGGATTGGCGGGCATGGAGGAGCACATGATTGGGTGGTGGTCGACATTGTGGAGTTTTCCTAAAATGCTCGATACCATATAACGTGATCAATTAGTCCTAATAGCGCGAAGAGATATGCAAGCTAGGTGTTGTATTTATATCCCTCTTGTATGAGCTACGATGATCGACAGACGAGAAAGCGAGGTGCATGATCCGCATGAGAAGGAAGTGGGCGTGCGAGAGCACGATTCTGAAACCACTCAATGCACACAAGCACATTTACGAGTGGACTCGGTAAAATCCTCACGGTACAAAGCGAGCAAAAGTTCTCGCGCGGTCGGCGAGCCCGTCAACACGAATGTTTTGCCCGTCCAATTCCGCGCTTGCTCGTCCTCGCCGTCGATTTTTCTTTTCGTTTTGCGTGCACAGCCTTTCCCATATCGCCGCGATTCTTGGTAGCGTCGCTCTTGTCCGCTCAATCGGCGTGGCGTTGGCGTCGCGGGCGCCTTTCAGCGCCCAAGGGCGCTCGTTGTCTTGCTTTTTGGGGTCGCTTCCTCCCTCCGTGCCTGTCCTTTGTCGTGCTGCGTCGCTTCCTCTGCGCTAACGCCAAAAGCGCGTCAAAGGCCACTAGTAGGAATAACCTAACGACCTTATCTCTTTAACACTTGCTCCCACCCTCTTCTCTTTCTCTCCAGTGAGCTCGGCGCTCCTCCTCTCCGCCTCACTTCGCGGATCGTGGCCTTCGCCTCCTCCCGTAGTGACCCCACCTACGTAACTTGTCTGCCCGCCGCCCGCCCACAACCCTCTCCCGATCCTGCGGCTAATGGCGCCACCATCACCACCCCTTTCCTCTATGTACGAGTTCGATGAACCCTAACCCCAACTCTTCGCCGCCAATCGCCACCACATCACGGAGAAGAGAGCCTGGGGAGAAGTGGTAGGTGTCACCGGAGAAGAGATCATGAGATAGAGGAGGGCATTTGTCACTGTTGTGGGAACCGACACCTGAAGCCGCATTCCGACAATGCAGCGAAATAGCAATTTCGTTCATTCAATATATATGTGTAGAAGTGACTAGTCAGTACAAACATCTGTTTGAAATTTATCATGTAAATTAGTCGTTGCTTCATCGGTGTGGAAGGACTATTATCCATTCGATCACTGAATTATGGGTACCATCGCATTGAAAACTAGATTACACAGGCGGAGGAACCCATAGCCCATAGGGCTGGCTAGGCGTGGCAGACAACCACTTAGCCCCAATTAGAACGTAGGAATAGGAAAAATGCAGGAATCAGGTGTCATGTCATTTGGACTCCTACAGGAATTGAAAACGTTGGAAAAATTCAAAAGTGTCGTTTGGATGTCACACAGGGAAAACATAGGAATTCAAGACACATGAAAAATTCAAGACCTCATGTTTGTTTTCTCCAAAATTCCTATGGAATAGTTCATTCCATAGGAATTTCAAAGGAATTCTTAAGGGCTGTTTGATTAGCAGGATTCTAAAAACACAGGAATAGAATAGGAATACATGTGTAAAACAAAGGATTAGAAAACACGTGAATTTTGTAGGATGGGCTGTTTGGAACACATGAAGAGGAGGAAAAAAAAGAGGTTGGAGTAGATGTTAATTTTCCTGTGAAATTCCTTTGAAACCACGGGGTATGAATAGTGTTCCAATGAATTTCCATTGTTGCAACCATATGAATCATAGGGGTGATGTAACATCCCAAAAATAAGTCATGTGTTTCAAATGTAAGACAATGAGTAGAAATTAAAACTTTTCTTGCATCTTGAAGTTTTGAATAATTACTGTAATTCTTGTAAAAGAAATTATGGAAATCAAAACCAAAATCTCCAATTGACCAAAGTCATAACCTCCTGGTTAGAAATCTTGTATCAAACTCTTGGTCAAACCCTAGAACAATCCTTGTAGAATTTACGGAGAAAATCGTGCACAAAAACCTCGAAAAATTTATACAAAGTTTATCACGAGCTAGAAACTCCGGTCCAAATTTTAGAATTGTGGGAGTTAGCTTGCTATCTCTAATTATTCTACAAGTTTCCGACTTCTATTTTAAACCCAGTCAAACATCAAAAGAGGGCTCAAAATAATTCATGAGAAACATATAATACATGAAAAGCCATAGAAATTTTGCAACATAACCTCCTTTGTATTTTCAGCCTCCATAAAGGTTTGAGAATCTTTCGAGCATTTTACTAGGTTAATAAAATCCTTAAGACTCTCATGCTTTTTTCAAAACCTAGCCAACAACTTGTTGAGCCGGCCAAAGTCACTTGGATCCGGTCGACTAGACCAATCATCCCCTCTCTATCGTGGCCATCCATCCTTGATCGGGCCGCCTAGATTGTTTCAATCTGGCGTCGCTTTTAATCTCGTCGTCGTCACCTTGACGGCTAGAAACCTAATTTTAGCATTGTCGGTTTTTCGCCCTCGGTCTGCAGTGGTTTAAATGCGCCCATGCCACCTGTCGCATCGCCGTCCGCTCGGCGTCGCCGCGTGGTCGTCGGCCTGCAGCGCGTTGTCTCCATACCGTGGGAGCTCTCGCCAATTCTTGTCCACAAAATCACTACAACCCCTAATTGTTTATTTCTAAGCAGTCAAAGTTCCTCCCACCTTTTCTTTTCTCTATGGGGCACTACCCAGCGGTTCTTTTTCCCCAAACCATTTTCCCCTTTTCTTCTTGTCTCCACGAATGGAGCCGTTGCTCTGTCCTTCACTCCTGGCCTCTTCTCCACCAAGCCATCTCCTTCTCCTCCCCACGTGAGAACCTCCCCTTCACTGCAGCCCTTGCCCTTCTATCTCCTCCCGTGGCCTGCCTCTCCCTTCCCATCCGGCGCCCCACCACAGGCAGGCCATGGCGTCGCCTCCCCTCGGCCGTGCGCCCCATGCCTCTCCCCACCCTGAGATCTGACCAAGCCACCTCTCCCCCCCTTCACTCCATGGCGTCGGCCCCTCTCTTCTTCCCAGGGCCGCCTCCTTCCCCATGGCGCCGACCACCTCCTCCTCCTCCAGCAGAGCCGGCCACCCTCCACCTTGGCAGCTCCGCCACCTCCCGAACTGCGCCAGCCACCTCCAGCCATGCAGCCCTCCTCCACCACAGGTCTTGCCGCCCCACCTCGCCCGGCCCAGCTGCCGCCTCTCCTCCATGGCGCGCCGCCCCACCTCGGATCCTCCCTCCGGTGCCACCGCCACGTCAGAATCCGCCTCCCCTGTCGGTCGCCGCCCAGATGGCGGCAACCGCCCTCACCAGCCGGCCCGTCACTGCTGCCCCAGCCTTCTCGCCACCGGATCTGCATCGACTTCACCTCCCCTAGCGCCAGCACCCCGAACACCGGCGCCCTCGGCCTTCCTGCGGCCGCCGCCTGGCACCTCCCTCGATCACATGCACAGAGGCCTTGATTGTTCCTCCTGCACTCTATGTGTTAGTAAAAATGCCTCAAAGTGTATCTTGTGTTTCTCTACAGGTAGCCTCGAGTCTCATGGTTCCCGTTCGCCATTCCGCCACGCCTTAGCCCTGTCGCTGGCGACGTGCCACGCCCAAGTCGACCCCAGACTCCTGTTATGTTCCTTTTGATCTCTGTTGTCATGGTGTGATCCTTCTCTGCAACTGGAATTGAAAATCTTGTGTAAAGCTAATCCAATGTTGTTGTCAAACTTAATAATCTGTAAACACATTGATGTTTAAATTGTGAAAAGGTGATTAACTATAGAATTTCAGTTATGGAAGTAGTTCTGTTGTTGGCTGCCTAAATAGCCACCTGAAGCTAACTAGTCTAGTGAGCACTATTGCTAGCAAATAAAAATAAAAATCTTAGGTTGATAAAAAGATCTTGTTATCAAACTCTCTTTCTTAGCATTTTTTTTTTCTTTAATAGGATGAATGTTAGAAAGATAAATAGGTGAAGTCTTGCTTATGACAGTAGGCTAATCCTTTTAATACTAAATCAAAGGATCAGTGAGTAGGATCAACATCTATCGCAGCTTACAAATTTTCAAACCTCATGTTGTCATTCAAGTAAAGTAGTTAAAAGGTTTTTGTCAGTACTTTTTAGCTTTGTCAACCAAATAAACAGAGAAGAGGAGG
>JAYEVD010000411.1:0-143682 GCA_036346405.1 Phyllostachys edulis | reverse complement strand
CTCTCCATATCCTCTAGGACCTCCCCCACGCTCACTTGACTTCCTCGTCCGCTCGAGCCTTCCGCCGATCCAAACCTCTATCGCTTGTGTACCGCTCGACGGAGTTGACGGCTTGATCTTGTTGAGACATTCGGATGGTCCAACATCCCACCCTCTCCTCGAGCCCTCAGATTCAGGCCGGACGGTCCGACCGCAGAGGCGCTTGGCCGGGTCCAACGCCCCAACCATTTTGGACCATCTGATCCAGTTGAAGGGATGAGATCTAGCGTTAGCTCTAGAAGGTCCGAACGGCCCAATCACTTTGGTTTGTTCGATTGCAATCCAATGGCTCCTGCTTCTCCCGCTTCTTATCTCGCTATTGCTCACCCTTGTTAGATCTAACCGCTAAGACCTCCCTTTGGAGATCTTAATCGCTCGTATCTCCCCTTTGTTAGATCTCGACCGCTAAAGACCTCCCTTGGAGATCTTAACTGCTCGTATCTTCCCATGAGGATCTCGACTGCCAGATTCCCCTTGTGGATCTCGACTGTCAGACCTCCTCGTGGATCTCGACCTTCAGACCTCCCTTACTCTCAATCTTGACCGTTGGGATCTTGTTTTGGATATCTAACCGTCAGGACCTCCCCGTTGCTTTTCATCTTGACCTTCGGACCTCCCGTGAGAAGGTCTTTTGGACCTCCTGTCCATAGGACCTCCTCATTGTTGTGTGTTTGGACCTTCGTCCCAGCTTGACCTCCTCGTGGGTGAAGACCTCCCTTGACCTCTGTGGGACCTCCTCAAAGTCTCCGCAGGACCTCCCCTTACACTTTGACTGGCCCCATTTGGCAGTCACACTCCTCCTTCTTTATCCTTTGACTGTGTCCTTTACGCATGGGAGTCTCCCCACATTTAATACCTGTTGTGTCGCATTAAATGCTACCATCTTTTTTGTAGCACCCGTGCTATCTTTTTGTCACTTCTTGTACTAGCTCCCATCTTTTCCTCACCTGCTCTTGACCCCATGTGCCTTAGACCTCCCAGCAACTCTAGCCTTATAAGCTTGGGCAAGCTCTCTTCCTTTGCCTTTCCCTCATTTTAGCTCTCTGGACCTCCCTAAAACCTCTAGACCTCCCTCGACCAACTCTCGGGACCTCTTCTCCAATCCATCGGACCTCCTTCGCCAAAGACCTTGACCTCCTCCCGAGGGTCCGCCCTAGTTCTCCTGCTCTGCTCATTGCTATTTGGTCTGCTTTTGAGTTCTTGATCTTATTTGTTGCCTTTTTTTCGCCTTTTGCTTTGTTCCCTGTAGACCTCGACGTCGTCACAGTGAGCTCCTCGAGCTTTGTGAGGAGATAACTCAGAAGCTTTCGGCAGAGGCAAGTTACACTCTTGATCATATTGCACCCATTATTTCACCCTATATATGTTCTGTTTTAAATACTAATGCTTGCTTAATTTACTAAGTTATTTTAATACCCGTCTTTAAATTCATAGCTATACCTAAATCCTTTGTATGGCCCCTATTGACCTTGAATCAAACATAGTCACCATAGGAAAACCTGGTTGCTACATTAGTGAGAACCAGAGCAATTGTGAAATCTTATGCTTAGTCTTGCTTAAACCAAAAGTATTTGATTCTGGGGAATTTTACCAACATGACCAATACTATCAAAATAATTTAAAACCATGGCATTAGGTTGTCATGGAGGTTTTGGTAAATGTTTTGAAAAGCAAAAGAAAAGGAAAATGGATTTGGATTTGGACTTGGGCGAAGTGGTTTGCTTGGCTGGTGCAATGTTTATGCACGGACTCAATCCTTGGTAAGGTTAAGGTCCAAGGGTTTGTGGTGGTCGCTCAAGTCAGTTGAGGACCGGTCTTTGAGCCGCAACTTGCTATGCCTATAATGGGCTTTGCCTCACCGTGCAACCACATGTCTCCAAAATGGGATGTGGGACCTGACCAATTAATTTGCAAAGCTCCATCGTGGTTGATCCTGTTGGTCTGTGGGTAGTCATGTTACGACCTTCGTAGTCCCACCAGGCGCAAGAGGGGGCCTGAACCCTGCGGATGGGGTAGTCCAAAGGGGGTGAAACCTTAGTGAGGATGGACTGTGGTGGAGCGATGCATTGTAAAGGCTTTGTCACGTGCTCTAGACCTCTCACCAAAGGGAGTGTGAGGTGGCAACGACGGTTGCCAAACAAACTAGAGAAGTCGTGTTATGTGGGTAAAGTGTACAACCTCTGCAGAGTGAAAACTATTCGAATAGCCGTGTCCACGGTCATGGACATGCTAGCAAAAGCCACTCAAAGTTAGATATTGGTTTTGATTATGTAAGGTTTTGGATAAACCGATTTTGGGATGTCTATCCCATGGTTGGGCAGGAGCCTTGTGACAGAGGGTATCCTTCACCATCTTGATGATGAATGTTATCCAACCTAAAACCGAGATTTACAAAATGAATTTTAGATATTGTATAACCCGCTTTTGAAACTTAGTACTTGTATTTGAAATAAACTTGGCTTTATGCAAATCGACCATATTAAGCCTTCCTTGAGATATCCGTTTATGCATGTCATTATGCTATTTGATGGGTGTAACTTGTGAGCACGGTTATTATGCTCACTCTTGCTTGAAATAATCTTTTGAGCAAGAAGGAAGCCTTATGATGAGTCAAGCGGTGGACTAAGTGGTCTCGGGCGATTAGGATGCGCCTCCAACCATTGCTCGTGGTGTATCTGATGGCCTTTTATGTTTATCTTCCGCCGTGTTCGCTTGTCACCTTGTATGCCTCCCTTTGTAAACAACTTTGTTGATATTAATAAAGATCTCGTTGAAGTGTATGCTACCACTCTTCTATGCCGTGATGAGCTAGCTATTGATCCTGGGACTAGCTCAGCTTGCACAGGGACCTTGAGTGCCTGCAACGCCACGACCACCCTCAGTGTTTGATCGTGAGTGGTCCTGGGTAGTCTCGGCCTCCACGACCTCCTCTGTTGGTCGAGGAGGTCTTGAGGAGACCTCAGCCTCACCACCTCCTCCCTCGGTTTGGCTGTGGAGGTCTTTGGGCGCCTTGGCTCCACGACCTCCTTAGGACTCTCCCAGACCTCCTTGCAGGCCTCCGCTGACCTCCGGGAGGTCCTAGGGACTTTTCCGGAGGACTTAGAGGACCTCTCGTGAGCCTCGGTCGTCGCTGCTCAGACTAGCAGACCTCCCGTTTAGCTTCGACAGACCTCCTCGGGTCCTGCTGCACCTAGGGCCTAGAGACCTCCTGTGTCGGGGTGTTACAAAGACGATCTTTGATATGGGATCAGATCAAGCGTGCTCGACTTAAGACAATAGAGAAAATGAAATTCTTGGGCCAACTTCTAGAAGATCTCGTTGGTTTGCTTAAGACTACTCAAAGAATTATGCTCGACTATGAAAGAAGGTGTTGCCACGGGAGTTAGTTTTATACCGCAAAACTGAAGGCTTCCGACCTCCATTGATCTCCAAGCCGCTGAAGATGACTTCAACCGTCACCCGATGAGGCTACTCAAGTTTATGAAAGAACTAAAACCGCTTGGAGACAAAGTTGTAGAGGAGATGGATGTCTGATCTCCATCAAGCGTAATTAGTCCGAGACATTCTCGAGTAGGACATTGTAATATAAGAATTATAAAATGTATAAAACTTACCTTTTGCCATCGCAAGTCTTTTGTTTATCCTTTGACTTTTGAAATTCTCGTATACTTTCTATCCCCCGATCGCTTTGTAGTAGAAGAGCCTTACTAGACAAGCAGCTTAGCCAAGAAAGACAATAAAAGTCGAAACCATTGTTTTGAAGGCATATATCGATCATAAGACAAAACCGATCGAATAATACTTGAAAATCATTTTGGCTCAAACAAGGTATGATTTCAACTATTTATAGATCTTTTTGTCATAATCAAATACCAAACAAAAGCGCATATGGTTGGAAAAAAGATTTGTTGGGATTACAAAAGTAGAAATGCAAGAAAGTATGCAAAAAAAAATGATAAGTGTATGCAAAAATTATAAGTGATCGATTTATATATACAACCCAAAACGGGTGGGAGAATACTACTAAGAACAAGATATAGAAAAACATTTCGCAAAACGTGCTCAGCTCAAGTCCGATCGGGCAAATGACGATCAGAAGAAAAGAACCGTCGCTAGGAAGCTCCTTCCAAAGGAGGCTTTCCGTCCCACCAAAGAGCTAAACGAGAGTAGAACAGATTTTGAAATGAAGAAATATAGTCTTCATAATCTTAATAAAGATAAGGCACTACATGAAGTTAATTGCATTATGCTCACATTTGTATGGTCACGCGTGGAATCATTCATGAAATGATCACAACTAGAACCTATACAGCGTATGACACAGATGACGTTGCCAAAAACTAACAGAGATCCTAATAAAGGATATCGGAGAGAAAAATTGTCTTCTCCGACCATCTCAAATAAACAATAGTAGGTGACCAGAATATAGGCATAGATATATAAACCATATCACTCGTCGAAAAGAAATGAATGAATGTACTAATGAAATGAAAAAGAATTGAAATAATGTACAAAAGATTTAGACATAGAACTTACGCAATTGATCAATATTCCAAGAATTTGACAAAACTTGCCCATCCGACATGGCTAGTCATACAGAACCTGGTCGGGTGACTTTAACCACAGTGTAAGAACCTTCCCACTTAGGAGAAAGCTTGTTGCGATTTACTTGGTTCTGAATTTTTCTGATAACCAGATCACCTACAGTGAGGTCAGCGAGGTTGTACTCATTTACGACTATGGTACATTCGCATGACTTGTTGATAGATCGCGATCGCATTCAAGGCTTGATTTCGCGTTCTTCAAGGAAATTGACGCTCGCCGAGTTGTCGCTCGTTCTTATCGCTTCGTTGAAACAATCACCGAAAGCAGAGCCAATTTTAGTTCGAGGAAGCATGGCTTCAAAGACCATAAACCAAGAAAAATGGTGTTTCACCGGTCGCATGACCGGTCGTGGGTTCGAACGCCCATAATACGACGGAGTTTTGAACTCAAGCTTGACCATTTGATTAATCGGTCGAACACTCGGCGCTTGATCCTCGCAATGATACCATTAGCTCGCTTAATCGCCCGCTGTTCGCGAATGAGTAAGAGAAGCAAATGAACTTTGATACCAAGTTCATCGCACTTCTGGAATTGACCGCCGAGAACCGGGCACCATTGTCTCGTGATTATACGACTGGCTCCACCAAATCGTGTGACCACATTTTTTGTGAGAAATCTCTTAGCGGCCTCAGTTGTTATTTTAACAACAGGCTCGGCTTCGATCCATTTTGTAAACGTGTCAATCATGATGAAGAGAAATTTGAAGCCCCCGGGTGCTCTTGGGAAATGTCCCAGAATGTTTAGTCCCTAGGTTGCAAAAAGCTTGGAAAGAGGAATTATCTGTAAGGCTTGTGCCGGCTGATGTACTTGTCGGCTATGAAACTGACATTGTACGCACTTCGTCACGAGCTCTTTCACATCATGAAGGGCAGTTGGCCAATAGTATACTTGCCTGAAGGCTTTACCAACCGTTGTTCTCAGAGGGAATGATGTGCTCCACAAACTCCTTCATGGATTTCTGCTAGCAATTTAATGCCATCCGCTTATGATATGCATCTCATCAACACTCCGTGAGATCCTCGTTTATACAAGATACGTTCAATTAGAGTGTATGATTTAGCTTTTCGTGCTAGACGATCAGCCTCTACATCATCTTCTGGAATTATGTCATGCTAAAGATAATTGTAGATCGATGTCATCCAATCTCTACCGTGATCGTGACAACGCCAACCGTCAACGACCTGTAGAGCATCCATGTTTTCATGATCGATTTGTACAACCTGTAGAGAATCATGTATGTTCTCGGAAGGCTCAACCACCGAGGGTGAATCGAGTTGCTCGAGAAAAACTCCGGATGGGACAGTCGACTTTGTGGAGGCTATCCGTGCCAACTAGTCTGCTAGAAAGTTTTTCTTTCTAGGAATATGTTGGATCTGAAAACTGAAAAAGTGCTTTTCGAAGTTTCCGTATTCCGCCAGATGAGATGACATCTTGGTACTCAAGCATTGATACTTCTTTCCTACTTGATTCGCTACTAGTTGAGAATCGCTTTCACTAGTAATTCATGAATCCCGAGCTTAACGAGCCGCTTCGAGTCCCGCTAGTAAACCTTCATATTCTACCATGTTGTTTGTGGCAGAAAATTTAATCGATGACGACTTAACGTGTTCGCAAGAGGGATATCAAGACAACTCCATACGAGCCTTTTAGTATCAAGGAAGCATCAAAATACATTGTCCACTCTTCGTGGTGTTCATACTCTGCCCTTGTATGGCTTCGTGGTTTATCCATTCAAAGAATGAATTTCGCTATTGCTCGACTTGATTGTTGTTCGTGAGATGAAATGGAGGTCAAACGCCTAAGCTCAACCACCCATTTTGCTATTCGCCCCGATGATTCTCGCTTTCTAAGGACTTGACCAAGGGGATATCCGGTTATACGACCACTTTGTGGGCTCGAAAGTACGCCTCAGCTTTTGAAGACATAAGGAGGCCATATAGCAACTTTTGTACCGTGGATATCTTTTTCTTTTGGTCCATGTAAGACTTCGCCACGTAATATACCGGTCGTTGGATGTTATCCCGTTTCTACAACCAAGACACCGCTAATCGTCTGTATGTGGCGTACCACGTAAATTAGTTATGTTTCTCCCAATCTTAGAGAAACTAAAATCGGGGCTCGTAAGGTACTTTTAAGTTCTTCAAAGGCATCGTTTGCCTCTTTAGTCCACTCGAAACTCCCATGTTTCCGAAGAAGCTTAAAGAAAGGTAATCCTTTTTCTCCTAACCTTGCTATGAAACGACTTAACGCCGCCATCATATTCGGTTAGTTTCGACCTCTTTCTTGGGTCGAGGGCGATCCGTCGATGGCGATATTTTTACTGGATGTGCTTCAATACCTCTAGCCGAAACTAGGAAACCGAGCAATTTTCCAGCAAAAACTCCGAACACACACTTCTCCATATTCAACTTGAGGTTATGCCTTATCAAGTTGTTGAAAGTCTCTTGTAGGTCGACAATATGATCGCTAGCGTTGGTGCTCTTTACGACCAGATCATCAACGTAGGCTTCTAGATTCCGACCTATGTGTGGACTAAAGGTTTTCTGCATCAACCTTTGAAAAGTTGCACCAGCGTTTTTGAGACCAAATGACGTCTTAACATAGCAATAAGTGCCATAAAGAGTGATGAAGAAAGTTTTCTCTTCATCTTCTTTACACATATTAATCTGGTGGTACCCTAGTAACTCACACCTGAAAGTAGAGTCTACAAGTTGGTCAATGCGTGGAAGGGAAAAATCATCCTTCAGACAAACTTTATTAAGATCTGTAAAGTCAATACACATTCGTCATTTCCCATTATTTTTCCTAACCATTGCAGGATTGGCGAGCCACTGAGGGTGGTCGACTTCACAAATAAACCCAGCCTTAAGGAGCTTGTCAATCTCCGACTGGATTGCCTCTTTCCGATCAGGTGCAAAACGCATTAGCTTTTGCTTGATCGGTTTCTTGTTAGGCTGGAGAGCTAGCCTGTGCTCGATCACCTCCCGGGACTCGGGCATGTCGGACGCTCGCTAGGCGAATCGTCTTAGTTTGCTCGGAGGAAGGAGACGAGCGACTCTTCCTATTTGGGGTCGAGTCTTGCCCCACCAAGATCTTCTTGTAGATGGGTCGTTGTTTCCCACCCAAGTGGCAACTTCGGCGGTACCTCTTTTGTCCGGTCGATGGCTTTGGCGCCATCTTTGGCCTCGAGTGCTTGACACGCACGGTAGATGGATTAACCTCTCAGGTCGGAAGTTCATCGACCGCCTAAGATTTTCGATCACACACGAAGCCATTTTCTCGTTCTCCTCGAACCGTGATGACTCCTTTCGTCCCGGTATTTTCAAACTTTGATAACCGTAGTGCGTGGCCATCAAGAACTTTGCTAAGGCGTGTACGACCAAGGATTCCATTGTATCTAATTCAAAATCCATCACATCGAATGGGATCTTTTACATTCGGAAGTTGTCGTGTCTTCCTAACGTGAACTCAGTAGGGAAACTTGTCCTAGCGGTTTAGCGGTGGAGCCAGTGGACTATACCGTGAAAGGCATATTTCACTGGTTTCACCTTGGACTTGGGAACTTGCATGTCTTCTAAAGTTCCCGCAAATAAAATGTTTAAGGAACTACCACCATCTATCAAAACTCGATTAACCCTACAGTTATTAATAGTAGGTTCAACAACAATAGGGAACCCACCGGGTCGATTTGAAGGATGGGGCGATCTTCTTTCTTTGAAGGAGATTGTTGTGTCCGACTAGGGGTGGAAAAAAAGCTCGAAACTCGTGAGCCAGCTCGATTCGTTAAGGGCTCGGCTCGACTCGGCTCGAACTCGGCCCCTTAACGAGCTAAGGCAAAAAACTCGTTATCTTAACGAGCCGAGTCGGCGGCTCGCGAGTTACTCGTTAACTCGCTTAGCTCGCTTGCATTTCACGATCGCCGACCCACTTCACCACTCACCAAGTCACCAAGATCGCGGCCCACCCAAGGCGTCGCAACCCTAACTCCTTCCTTCATTCACCCAGGACCCATCCCCGCCTGCAATCCCGCACCCCACTACCCCATGTGGCCACCAGACGGCCGATCGGCCGTCCCTCTTCTCCTCTGGCCTGCTTTGGTCTCGGGCTCCGGCCTCCCTTCCTCCACGGCTCCACCTCCACCTCCTACTCGGTCCCACCTCCTCTTGCCCTCTGCTCGGTCCCCGAGCTCCCGCCTTCGTGATCCGCCACCACCACCTCTGCTCGGGTCTCGCCTGCACCGGCCTCTGCATCCGCCACCGCCACCTCCCTCTCCGGTCCGGGCTCCCAAATTCTAGCATCCGCCACCGATGTCAATTCATTAACGAGCCTAACGAGCCTAACAAGCCGAGTTCGAGTTTTTTTATTCTGGATGTCAATTCCTTAACGAGCCTAACGAGCTTAACGAGCCGAGTTCGAGTTTCTTAACAAGCCGAGCCAGGCCTCACTTTTTGCTCGTTAGCTTAACGAGCCGAGCTCGTTTTCTTAACGAGCCTTAATGAGCCGAGCCGAGCTGGCTTGCTATCCACCCCTATGTCCGACCACTTTGATGGCTTGATGATGGTCGGAGGCTCGACGAGGTTGACCTCCCGCTCTATGGCCTTCAGATGATGCCTCGACTCGTATGAAGAAGAACCTCCAAAGATCATATTGATCATGTGTTGAGGCTCTTGGTACTCCATTTCTTCGTCGCCATCTTTGTCTTTTTTGGAACTCGTTTCTCCGAGCTCCTGTATTGCGGGAAATGGTCCTTTACCTACATAATAGTCCTCTAGTTTCTTTTTCTAGGCTCGGCAAGTGTGGAGGTCATGCCTCGTCTCACGGTGAAGTGGGCGCCACTTCTTGTTTTTCCGAATCCTTCGGTCGAGCTTTTGCTTTGCCTCGACCCAGTATAGTCATTTTTACCCTTCAGAACTTTTTAGGGATAGCTGTGACTTCTTTGTCATCGAACTGCGGTTCTTCTTCTTTTTGAGAGCTTTTTTATTCTTTATCTGGTTTGTCCAAGCCAGGCTGGGGTATTTTGTCCTTCTGATCAATGGCCTCACACCACTCTATTGCTTCGCTAGCGGTGGCGTACTTGTCGGCCATGTCGAAAAGTTCAACGGTTGTTCGTGGAGGGTTCATTGCTATATCCTCCATAAACCGTCGATTCCTCAGACTTGTTTTAAAAGCCTGGATAACAGATGATTCTGCGACCTCTAGTATGGAATTATGAACCTGGCTGAATCTCTTGATGTATTGACGGAGAGTCTCATCAGAGCCTTGTCGGATTCGGTGGAAGTCGTCCTCCTTTCCAAGGCGGTCGTCGCACTCGAAGTTCAGAATTAGAAGGGCGCAGAGTTGCTCCTAAGTATAGATTGATCCAACCGTAGGTTAAGTAACCACGATCAAGCGGATCTTTGAGCACAATGGGCAAATAGTTTGCCATCATATTTTCGCCACCACCAAAGCTCGATGGCGGTGGTACATATTTGGAGAAACTCTAATTTGTTCTGAGACCCATTAAACTTGTCCAAGTTGGCCGGTCGAACTGTTTAATAACGCACGCTTGGAGCCCTGTAGAGAAAGCTCGACAACCTGTGATCAATTCATGGCTCCTTCTTTGGAAAGGTGCCGGATTGTAATCGGTCGGAGATCGGTTCCTAGGGTTGGAATGCTGGAGCTCGGCAGCCGATCCTGGCCAGAGACATTGGTATGATGCCTTCGATTTGCCGCTGATTTAGATGATGTCGAGATCGTCGAGTCCAAGCGATTGGTCTTCTCGACGTGGTGAGGAGTGGCTACCGAATAACCTTCTTCTCTCATGACTCCTTGGTAGGAATCATCGAGGAGGCCTTGGTATTGATTGTTCCCCAACACGACCATGTTGTCCTCTACCAGGGGAGGAGCGTTGGGACGAAGTCATGGTCTGACTTCCTGAATTCCTCTGTTCCTGATACGCTTCTGTTCATTGCATGGTTTGTCGTAGAATCTCCGATACTTGGCCTACGAGCTATACAAAACCTGGGTTTCTGCTAGAACAGGGTTAGAATTATGCAATATATATTGAACACGTTGTGTTTCAGATGCCATTCGAGGGTCTCGGGGTTCATATTGGTAGCGTGTCTGCAGTGTCTGAACCTTCCCCGACCTCCTGGATTTGTTCCGTCCGACCAGCTACTCTTGGTAGGTAGTGCTAGGCGAGTTAACTGATGGACGTCGATCAGTTCTGTTGCCTCCAGAAGTTGGTGCTTGATGGCCCGTAACATCTCCACCAACACGTGGTGGCATGGCAGAGTGTATAGGATCGTGCAAGGCATCTTGATTTGCATCTCCGATCGCATTGACCTCGTGCCTCCAGCAGCGATCCTCCAACGAGCTTCCATTGTAACTAATGGAGAGCCTTCCAGTGCTTCTACTAGGAGTTTCCACGACGGAGAGCGGTCGGAGATGAGCACCTCCTAAGGCCTTCTTGGTGGGCTCAGCCTGATCCGGCGGACTACCGATCGTATGTTGAGCCTTATCATCCCTACTTGGCCTACGACCAGTGGAGGCTTCATCGACACTGTTACCAGATGTTGGTTGGCTCCTGGAATTGCCAGAAGCCGTATGTGGGTACCTTTCAGCCATAATTTCATCGAGTATAAAGATTCTCGAGTGGCGAGGCTTGATTTTTCTTCACCGTTTATTTGGTCGGAAGGACCGGGCTTGGAGTGGCTTCTGGACATTCCGAGCTGGTCGGAATGTCTGGAAGCGCCACTTGTCATAGTGGTGGATCCCAATCCATTCGGTCGATTTCGCTAACGTCGGTGACGTGCGAACTGGCGGAGAAGGAGGAGGAGGATGACATGCCGTTTTCTTGCATGGCATGGATGCATCCTTCCATATCGAGGTTGGAGTAGTCTGCCAGGTCGAACCAATTCTCCTCGTCCCAAACTCCGTCTATAGTCGCATGAGTGATTACGAGGAGTGAGCAAGGATTTGATGAGTGGAGAGTTTCTCCAGGAAACTTGCGTCTTCTTCCCCACGGACGGCGCCAGCTGTCGACGATCGAGTCGCCGATCTTACGAAATAAAAGAAGAAAATGACGTGATATTTCCTGGGATAGAATGGGGCCGCTCTTTGTTGATATGAACTGGATTTACAGGGGGTACTTATGACCCAACTAGGGACTAATCCTAATTACACTGAATATGAAGATTGCTATGCTCTAATCTGATGATGCTGTCTTGCTTGTCTCATACCAAATTGTGATTATCGATGTGCTTCTCGATATCCTTCTGCCTCTCTGTGTGCCTCTTTTTTCGATCCTTTGGTCTTCTGTGCTCCACCTTTAAATAACTTCCGAATAGGTGGTAGTCACTCCTGGAGAAGGCGTCCCTGGTGAAGCGTTGCGACTGGTCGGGGTAAGGCGTCAGTTAACGATGTGTTAACTGCTCTGCGGTTAAGTGTCTTAGAGACACTCAACCGTATCGTTGTTGTTGTCAGTGCCTTTAGGACTATGTAACCGTGTGATATGAAGTATAGAACACATGCTATATTCGTCGTACGGTAAGAATACACTTGGGATCAGTTATAGATACCAGTTCATAGCTTTTTCGAGCAGCTACCTGGTCGAAGACTAGGTGCAGGACCTTGTCCGACCAGGGTACCCTTATGTAACCTCTGGAATCCTTACGACCAGTGAGGTCGTTGGCCTTAGGGGTTACGACCATGAAGACGTATGGCCTTTTATTATGTATTAAGATAATACATAGAGGTTTTAATCCTCGTCAATATTCCTGCCCTTATATGCTGATGAGAATATGTTGTATACACTAGACCTCTGTACAATGTGATCTTGTACTTTGTTGTATGTGTACTCTATTGTATACACTAGCTTAGATGAACTATTGCCCCAATTACATCAGGAGCATAGGAAATAATAAGTTGCGTTGTGTTTTCTATTTAGCATTTCCTCTATTTAAATTTTACAATGTAGGACTGTGTTTTCTATTGAATGATGATATTGTTTCCCCTAAAAATGGTTGTGGGCTTCCCGCATAAGGTTTTCAGACATGTTCTTTGTGCAGAGCTATCGATATCGGCTCCTCGCCTTGCGTACCATTTTCAAAGAAAAAGCAAGATGAATTATGGAATTTTCAGTATATCTTTGTCTCTTTTCTTCTCTTGAAGAAACAACTACAAAATCAACCAGAATTGAATTGGGATCAGCAATATTGCTTTACAACTCCAATGTGACTCAGTAGAAAGGATATTGATGTTATTTCAGTATATTGCTTTACAACTCTACTGTGATCAGCAATATTGCTTTACAACTCTCCACTAGGATGTCCAGGAGTTCCCTGTGGTTTTCTATTCAGTGATCCTGCAAATTTTTTTCTAGATTTTTAGCTTGGTTTTGCATGTTGTAAAGAGTTGTAGCTCCATCTGCAGTATCAGTATACAGCTTCTGTATAACACTGTTGGTTTCAGTATTTTTCATAGTGGTTATCGCAGATGGTCTCAGATGGTTATTTCGTCTATCGCAGCATGAATAGTACAAAATTTGCTTATACTCTCAACGCAAAAATTTAACAGTAATTATTTGATTGAACAGTACAACTCTGACGAGGGTACATGCTTGTGACTGCATTGCATTGCATTACGAAAATATTCGCTTAAATATTGCATTATTTGTACACAATCAATGAATGTGCATCAACTCGTTATTTTTCAACAGTTGTAATCCATCATGAAGTGTAAATGCAATGTTATCTAATATTGTGTACAAATACAACATATATACATTCATATGATCTTAACAAATTTGGAGAAAAAAATTCTTTAATTTGTTTGGAGTAAGACATAAATACAGTTGAAGTATTACAACATGTGGTAACATGGTCTATTTGTCTCTAATTCTCTCTCATATGGTTTTTAGTGCCAACCTACTAGCTAAACACTTTCTTAAGATAACTCTAGATTCTTAGAGAAGTGGATTATCAGATAATCAGCAGCAGAATCTAGAAAATAAAAATGTGAAACTCTACCAACCACTTTAACCACTTTCTTGAGATATCCCTGTTTGGAAAAGCTTCAGATTCGGTGCTACGAAAACTGGAGCGGAAAGAAGGAAAAAAATGCTAGTTATCTCCTGGCAAAAGGAGGGAAAAAAAGAGGAATAATGGAAGTCATTTTTGTTAGGAAACCGGGCCTAGGACCAGGAGTCCTAGCCCAATTGGACACCTCATTTTTTCAGTAGTCTATATAAAGGAGAGGGGACCCCTCATTGTAATTGATCATTATTGAAGAGCAATAAAGAGAAGCTTGAAGTCCCCTCATATCTCCGTGTTCAATCTCTTATTCTGTTCTTGTATTCTTGATTTGTTCTAAGCGATTCTACGCTTGTCTGCGAGGTAATCGTTCGGACTGGACTGGCCAGCGATGGTTACTCAACACGTTATCAGCACAATCAACTCCGGCCTACTTCTAGGCCTACTTTACTCGGATCGAAAGGTAATTGTCGATGAACGACACTCATAGATTGAATCGTCTTCTTTCTAGATTGCTTTCAATTCTGCAAATTCGCTTTCTAGATTGATTTTCTACGATGCAAATCCTTTTTAATCTACCGTGAGCCGACTTGAAGTCGTCGACACAATGTCGATGGGTAGATTGCACGAAAGATTGGATGTCGATTGTGCAAGTAGATTGAAGTTGCAAATCGCGTTCTAATCTACCGTGAGTCGAGCTTGAAGTCGCCGACACAATGTCGACGTAGATTGCACGCAAGAACTCGATGATGATCGCCTTGTGTTATATCGCATCGCATTACATCGCACAAACAAGAATTAAAAATATTGCGTTCGGCCGCGGCCATGGGACCACGCAGCCACTGGCGCCAGACTACCGTAGCTCGTAGCACACTTTGTTCAGACCGAGCGCGACGGCTTGGAGCCGCATGCCGCCGCCAGACGAGGGCACCGCCCATGCGCAACACTGACGCCGCTTAGAGCCGCCGAGCGTCGTGGCACGCAACCTAGAGTCGCCAGCTTATAGCGCTACCCAGTTCTTACGCCTGCCGCCGCATAGATAGAGCTACCGCACACCAGGCGCCTCGCCATGCGTTTTGTAGGCCGCCAAGGCCAGAATCGCTGAATCGTTTCCACCACGCCGCCGCCATTTTGCAGCGCCACCAACGAGCAGTTGTCCTTTGAACGGGCTCTGCGCCGCTTGCAGCGCTGCTCAACGTCATACGCTTTGCGCCAATAGCGCGCCCGGACTTGAATAGGATAGAAACCCTACCCCAACGGTGTATGAGCGGTATGGGCGGATGGGCGGCCGATTTTCAAAAGAAAAAACGGAAAAGAAATCCCGCTTTGCGAATAGGCTCTCGAAATTTGAAATTACGTGAATTTTTCTCTAACTGAAAAATTTCGCTTTTAACCTCGAAATTGCAAAATTCGCCGAAAGTCATTTTTCCAGCGGAAAAGGATCTCGGGAATTCAACTTTTGCATATTTTGTACTTTTGAAGCGATTTAACCTTGTTATTGTTATTTCTATGCAATTTATTTATTGTATTTATGCTTTTGATTATCCGTGATTGTTTATATTGCTTTTAATCATTGGAAATAGCAAGAAATCATGAAAATGCATAGAATAATACTGAACATTATGAGAACTTTTACAACCATTATATGCAAGTTACCAAAGTAATCTTATACACCTTTGCATGAATGTGTAGATGATCGCATTACTGTTCGGAGTTCAAGAGTCGCCAAAGATGGCCGTAATTACTTGACTTGGGCATCGATGTCGAAATTGTACTTAGAGCCAAGAAGCTCCGTGTCGCCATCGGACTTGGCACCTCGAAGGATGTCATACCGATCTGCGAGGAGAATGATCAAGCACTTCATTTCCTCGTACATCATCTCTGCTTAACGCCAAGAATGAGTATATGGCGGAGAAGAACGACTAGCTTTTATGGACCGCTCAAGAAGCGGTCAAAAGTCAAGTACACCATCCTTCCTCGTGCAGAGCAAGAATGGAACCGACTACGCTTTTGCGACTATAAACAGTGGGAGTACAATTACGCTTTGCACAAAATTTGTACCAATCTTCACTCAGGTAAGTCAATCACAGACGAGGAGAAGATTGAGAAAACCCTCTCTACCTTTCACCCAAATGCGGTGCAATCCGCACGCAACTACCGTCAAGATGAGGTTCTAAGGAAGAACTATATCTCACGGCCACCTAGTAGCAAAGTTGGCCATGAAGTCAACGCTAGCAGCTACAAGGTGAAAAAGCCTCACTCAAAAGAAAGAGACAAGAAGGGTGATGGTCGCAAGATTAAGCAAAATGCTCAAGCCAAGAAGGGCGAAAATAAGAAGCGTGATGAGAAGCCCTATGGTCAGCAGGACCAAAATTACTACAAATGTGGCACTCGGGGACATTGGTCACGTGTTTGCCGTGAGCCGCGGCACGTGATTGATGCTTTCAAGGCTATGAAGAAGGGCAAAACACAACATGAGGCACACCTCGCCATTGCAGGCACAGAGGATCCACACTCATTGGTTGCATCCATGGATGTGACAATGACTAGAAGAAACCCCATCACTCCCTCTTTGGACATCGCAGAGTAGCAAATGAAGTTGTCAAGAAGAGAAGATGGACATAGAACAGTTCAAATGGGTTAATTCATACTTCATCGATTCGATCTAGTGCACGATTGCACTTAGATTTTATAGTCATTTGCGCTTTTGGTTGTAATAGAACTTTGAATTATTGAATAATGGTTGTAAGCTCTAGGAGAGCAAAGCAAAGAATTGCATTCTCATAATGAGTCCTGCAAGACTTTTCCCGTATTAATAAAAGCAAGTTATGTTCTGTTTGGAGTATTTTATTTATGTGTGGATTGCTTTCTACCCATATTAATAAATACTTTATATATCGTAACGCTGTGGCGCCTTATATGGAAGTGTGCTTAGCGGATAGCGGCACAACAAATACCATATTAAGAGAGACGAAATTTTTCCAAATGATCGGCAAGAATGTCGGCAAGATACGACAATCGCAGGAAGCGATATATGTATAATAGGCTCAGAAGAGCCACAATTATACTCCCGATGGGCACAACATTGGTCATTGAAGAAGCCTTGTTGTACCCGAGAATCGACTAGAACTCTCTTAAGCTTTAAGGATATTCAAGGCTAACGGTCTCCATGTAGAGATCAAGAAGAGTATGGTAAGGAATACCGCTCATTACAAAGCGTGAAGAACATAGAAAAAGGGTATTAGAACGACTTCCTTCATATGAATCGAGCTATACTACACTAATATTAAGGCACTGCAGTTCTATACCGCCCCGAAACCACTTTTAGAAGCTCAACTTTTACATCTCGCACGATAGATTAGGCCACCGGTCTTAGAATGATGAGAAATATAATTACCAATTATCGTGACATAATGTTAATGTAAAGAATTTCTCAAATCAAGAAGATTTTGTGTGCCCGCATGTGCCACTACTTAAATTAATTACTAGACATTCTACTCGAAAGTAAAGGATGAAATCGCTTTCGGACCGTATCCAGGAGACATTTATGTCCTATACACTGTCGAGGCCATTTAGGTACTTCATGGTGCTCATCGATGCTTCCTAAATGGTCGCATGTATGCTTATTGTCTACGAGAAACCATGCTTTTGCAAAGTCGATCTCACGATAATTAAAATTAAGAATAATTTCCTTGATCATCACGTGAAGTCCATCAGAATGGACACCGCCGGAGAATTTACTTCAAAGGCATTTGATGATTATTGCATGGCAATGGGAATTACCGTCGAGCATTCAGTACTGCATGTCCACACCCAGAATGAACTAGCAGAAGCATTAATTAAAAGAATTAAATTTATTACCCGACCGCTTTTGCAGAATTGTAAATTACCAACTACATGTTGGGGAAACGTAGTCCTGCACGCAGCAACTCTCATCTATTTTAGACTGTCGGCATATAACATCCTTTCACCTATGCAACTAGCGCAAGGGTTAGCACCAAAAATATCTCATCTCCGAAGGTTTGGTTGCAAGGTTTATGTACCTATACCACTACCGCAGCGAACTGCAATGGGATCTCTCCGAAAGTTTGGGATATACGTTGGTTATGAGGCAGCATCTATAATCAGGTATCTGGACCCTATGACTGGAGATTTGTATACAGTCCACTTCGCTAACAGCATATTTGATGAGGATAGTTTCCCGTCATTAGGGGGAGGAAATCAACCTCTAGATAAACAATATCGGGAAATAACGTGGCAAGCCACGGGAATCCATGCACATGATCCGCAAGACTAGTGAAGCAAATAGAAGTCCAAAAGATAATTGATTTGCAAGCTTTAGCGAATCAACCGCCTCGACCACTTTTGTGATTTGAAGAACGTGACTAAGTCGCATGTGCTCGCACGCAATGCAATCAAGAGGGTTGAAATACCAAAGAAAATTGAAGGTATCCCTAATCCCGCCCAAAGGCCTAAGAATAAAGGACGAGATCTCCTACCATCGAATCCCAAGCAACCGGGGACACCTGGCGAAAAAGGATAAGAAGGATTTGACACAACCGATCTCAGAAGCTCCCCAGAATAAGAAGGGGAGCTAGTTGAGACTGCACCAAGATGAAACCTTCAAGAAAGGCATACCGGATTTGAATATTCCCACGGAGGAGACATCAAGATGGATGTGTGCGCTTACGCCGGAGTTGAAAAACTAAAGGACTTGCCCCGCAATTGGAAGCAGCGGTGAGATAGTAGAAGCATTAGCAGAACCGCCCTATGAAGAAATAGCTATAAATTATATGACTATGGGAGAAACTATGAATAGAACAACAGCCAATGTCGATATTTATTTTGCAAAGAAAATTGCCACAATCATCGATCTTGATCCAGAGCTCGTCATCGCATTGAATGTAAGAAAAGATTAGATTGGAAAGATTGGAAGGAGGCAATAGAAGCGAAATTAATATCTCTGAATAAAAGAGAGGTGTTTGGGCGCAAGGCCTGCTTTGTTTTGGCCAGGCTTTACAAAAGCGGCTTCCTAATCAGGTGAGGCTTTTCGTCGTGGGTCAAATTTGGGCTTTTTCTCGATTTGGTGTTTGGTCAGTTCGCTTTTAGGTAGGTCAAGCTTCGCTTCTAAGATGTGCCATGTCCAAATGCCCTGATGACAAGAATGACTTGTTTGATCCCGTTTAACGACATTTAACGATATTTTACGACATTTAACGACATTTAACGATATTTAACGACATTTGACGACATTTAACAATATTTAACAACATTTAACAACAATTTTCTATAGATGTTGAGGCATCCAAAGTTACTTCATAGTCATTGTAAACATTTCGCTTAACATTTCAAAGATTTATGACCGCTTGAAATGTGAACACAACAATTATCGATATCGAAGTAACTCAAAGGTGATGAAAATGGATGGTTAATTCATAGTTAGCTTGTCAGCAAATAATTGATACCACAATCAGACCAATTTACTATGTGTCCCATCTATAGCACCAATGCAATTATGAAAGTGAGGAGAAAGCTAGCCTCTCTAAGTCTTGGATGTACTGTTGAGAATTCTGGATTTGTGGGCTTTATGTTGTCAATACCAAGACGGTACACACATTCCAAAACCTCCGCAAACTTCCTACTAACGGTTTCTTTGGAATGACCAAACCGGTTCTTGACTTGGCGATTCGATTGAGGAGCTCCACAAGTCCATATGAACAATGCCAATGCTTCCTTTGAGTTTACCTCTCTCGTTGATTTCAAGCCATAGTTATTAACAAGGGTGTCATGAAGCCTAAGAAAAACTGACCTTCGCATTCTGAACATGTCATAACACTCTTGTGCACTACCAAGTGTATCCTCAAATTTATTGGATCCTGTGATTGTCGGATTTTCCTCGACCGTCGTCTCGAGTCTCCATAGTTATCCAAAAATCCAAAAGCGACAATCACGACTTGCGGGAAGAACATATCCTGTCCTCCATCATCCACAACAGCTTCATGAGTTGATTCATCATCACTTGAACTAGACGAACTTGAAGAGCTCATCTATTACAAAAATAACATAATTAATAACTGACAACCATACACTAAAAGAACACAAGTAGAAAGTGACAACCATACAAAAGAACACATAACATAAACAAATGACATATTTAATAAGAAACCAAAGAAGTAGCATACATAATCCATGTAACAAGTCACATAACACATGACATAAGGGATATATAGGTTCAACTCTCACGAATACAATTCAAACTATCTAACGCCTCTTCTTCTCCTCCCATGTCCTTGTAAGCCATGCTAGCAGCCTTGATGTGTCTTTAGTGTGTGAAAGACATCTCGATACTCCTTCTTGATGAGGAGTTGTGGCATAGAAATGCTCATCACTCCTTCTTCGCCCCACCTCAATAACCAAATCAATCATCTCAGATATCTCTTACCTAACAGGATCAACCACTGGACTAGGTACACTGGTTGCAGAATTCTTGCTACCTTGAGACCTCTCCCAAATGTCCACCAATCGCTTCTGGTTGCATCGCCTTTGTATGTCTTCTTCTACCTCTTCCCACTTGGTGAGCCATGGCGACTCTCTTCTTGCCCTTGTCCACATGGATCGACTTATTCGGTGCAAAGTGGTTCCTCCTCACCTCGAGGCTCATCACCCTCACCCTCATCATCCTCAAGATTGACATGGGCTGCACCATATGCTCCAGGGACAAGAGATGATTCATTCGTACAACTTGCACCATCAAAATGATGTCAAGCCTATCCTCATGTCAGCAGGGTGCTTTCTTGAACTTGCTACATTGTGACATGGCTCGCGATTAAAGAAATGCAAGAATCCACTACCACCAAGATTAAGGAGAAGACAGAAACATGCAAAACTGTACTAATGATGTTGGTGAATGCCAAAACATCCTCAAGATGCAATTCATGAATGTTTGCATTTAACATTATGCTTCTAATTATGAAGACAACAAAGATAAATTCAAGTTCCTGTAGTCCTCTGATCATGTATTGGCCAAGTCAAATGGTACAATGCAAACTGTCAGTTATCCAAATCTAAACTCAGGATGTGGTAGGTAAATGTTAGGTTTCAATTCTTTTAACAACAATCCATACCGAGGTGCAAGCTACTTCTTGGTGCACCTCCTCTTTTGTAAATCATTTACCATCTTGGAGGTTAAAAGGTTGTTTTCCTTCATCGCTTTTATATTTGTATGCTTTCATGATGACCATGGCATATGCTATTTATTTATTCATGAAGTTGAGTGGTAATTTCACATGAGAGGCATGTCTCTAGTTGTTCCATCACATTATTTGACAGTAACAAATGACAAATCCATGTTCTTGTCCCTCTCTCATTTTGGAAAGCTTGTAAAGTGGCATGAAAATCAATTATCAAATAGAAAATTAGGCTTGCGTACCTGCAAGAAAAACTAAAAACATTGACATCTTTATCTGAAAGTACAAGATATAGTCGCATGACGCAACTCGTTTATGATGCGCTTTAGATTTTTAGTATTATGGTCCAAATGTTCGACTTTGTACAAAGTCTACATTGATAGTACTTTATCCCGAGAGAAAAATCCGAGAATGCCAAACTTGCGGTGTTGGTAAGTTGTAATTGTAGCTATGAGCATATATAACTCTTAAGAAAAATACTAGCCTCTAGTCCCACTCTCATTACAAAATATGTACCACTCTCATTACAAACTGATAACAGTCCACAGGATGATAGGGATGATAGGCTAATACAAACATCAAATGTAATCACTATCAACTAAAAATCATGTACCTATTGCCAGTTAACATCAAATGTAATCACTATAACAGTTAACAATCCACAGGAGAAGAAGGAGGAGACGGAGGGGGAGACCGAGGGGCGGCGTCGCGTGAATAGGAGGTTGTACCTTCGGATCGAGGAAGGAGGCGAGGGCGGGCTGCTTGCTGGAGATGGCCGGAGGTGCGAGCGCGCTGTGGAGGCCGGATCCGCTCGGGTGGAGGCCGGAGGAGGCGCCGTAGGGGAACAGGAGGGCACGCCGTGGAGGCCGGATCTCGCCAGTGGAGGCTGGAGGAGGCGCCAGAGGGGAACGGGAGGCGACTGCAGGCAGCATGGGAGGCGACGACGGCCAGAGGCGGGCGTGAAAGCGAAGGCGAAGCGTGGAGCGACGGCCCGAACAGGATGCGCCGCTAGGTTTGGTACGGCGGCGCCGAAGTGGGAGGTGCGCTTGTAACCATGCGATTAGAAAAAGCGGAGGGCGGCGAGAAGGCAGGCTTAAATACATGGTATGGGGCGGGTAATTAGTTTGGAACTTTAGGGTATTTATGAATCCGATGAGAAAGCCATGAAGTCATGCGGAGACCCGCTTCTGCTTTTGCTTTTCACGTTGAGTTATTTCGAGCTTCCTGGAGGAAGCTAGAAAGCCGCCTGAAAGTTTGTTTGACTTAGGCTTTCCGATCGGCCGCCGGCCAAACAAACAGGGCCTAAGCTCACGCCTCCCATGTACACCCGTAGGGCATAAATGGGTATTTGTTCGAAGAGAAATGAAAACAGTGAAGTTGTAAGACATAAAGCAAGACTTGTTGCACAAGGTTTCACCCAACGACCAGGAGTTGATTATGAATAAACCTATTCCCCGGTCATGGGCGGAACTACCTTTAGATATTTAATCTCAATGGCAGTAAACCTGAATTTGGAAATGAAATTGATGGATGTGGTAACTGCATACCTTTATGGAAACTTGGATTCGGACATTTACATGAAGGTACCTGAAGGTATCCCTATTCCAAACCAAGATAGTGCAAATAGAAACCATGCATATGTGCAACCTCGAAAGTCATCAGATGGATCAAGCAATCGAGCGAGAATGTGGTACAATCGCTAAGCGACTTTCTCAAGAAGAAAGGCTACACGAACAATGAGGATTGTCCCTGTGTATTTATACGAAGATCCCATGATGGATTTTGTATAATCTTAGTATATGTAGATGATCTGAATATCATCGGAACCCTGGAAGATATTAAGAAAGCAAACTCTTACCTGGAGTCAGAGTTCGAAATGAAAGATTTGGGTAAAACCAAATCGCCTAGGCTTGCGACTTGAGCATACCTTTGAAGGGATTTTAGTACATCAATCAACCTACACTCAGAAAGTGTTAGAAATGTTCGGATTTGAAAAGGCATACCATTCGAAAGTGCCAATGGTCGGGAGATCCTTGCAGCAAGACAATGACCCGTTCAGACCTAAAGAAAAGGAGGAGGAAGTCCTGGGACTGGAATTCCCATACTTGAGCGCAGTTGGAGCACTCATGTATTTAGCAAACTGTACTAGACCGACATTGCATTTGCAGTGAACCTTCTAGCAAGGTACAATCGTAACCTACCAAAAGGCATCAAGCGGGGAATAAAGGACGTCTTTCGATACCTCCAAGGAAGTAAGGATCTTGGACTGTTCTACAGAAAGAACCAAGACCTAATTATGACTGGCTATGCAGATGTTGGTACTGTCGGACCAAGATACGCCTAAGTCGCAAACATGCTATGTATTTGTGTGGTGGAATTGCAATTTCATGGAAATTGTTCAAGCTAAGTCTTGTATCGACTTCGACGAACCACTCAGAAATTATAGCACTGTATGAGGCTGCACGAGAATGTTCTTGGCTTCGACGGATGATTCACCACATCCAGTAGTCGTGTGGATTGAATACCACGCAAACCCCCACTATTATCTATAAAGATAATACAGCTTAGTTGCACAAGTGCATATGAGTTATGTGAAGAGTCCCCTAACTAAGCATATCAACCCCAAGTTCTTCTATACTCATGAATTGCAAAAGATGGACGAAATTAAAGTATTGCATACTAAGTCATGTGAAAATCTAGCAGATGTATTCACTAAGTCACTCCCAGCATCTAGCTTTGAAAGATGCATACGTAGAATTGGAATGATGAGACTTAGAAAAGTGCAGAATTCAGGGGGAGAACCTTCACAAACTCTTTGTTAAAGCTTGATCACGAAGATCGAGTACCCAAAAAATAAATCCTGAAGATTAAATGAAATTGGGTGGATTGTACTCTTTTTTCCTTGACGAGTTTTCCTGAAATTTCTCGGTTAAGGTTTTTGATGAGGCAATTCGTGCAACACAACAGAACGCATGACATGTACTCTTTCTCCAAATTTTTTCCATTGGGTTTTGATGGAGTTTTGACGAGACATGAATATGTCGATGAGTGTCCAGGAGGAGTGTTAGGAATCTGCACCTGGGACCGAGTCTGGTCCAATCGACACCCTCATGTTTCCAAGAGTCTATATAAAGGAGAGGATCCTCATTGTAATTGATCATTATTGAAGAGCAATAAAGAGAAGTCCAAAGTCTCATCATATCTCTGCTCAATCTCTTGCTCGCTTCGCGTTTCGATTTATTCTAAGCGATTCTACGCTTTATTCATGGATAATCGAATCGACTCGAACCGAATCGACCAAAGGTTACTCAACAGTTTTCCGCCTAATTCGGTGCCACGGAAGCTGGAGCGGGCAGCCGTACAAGGAAAACGAACGAACTGAGAGTTTTTTTTTTTTGGTTGAGAGAAACGAACTGACAGTTTTTTTTAGGAGAGAAACGAGCGGAATGGCGCTCGGCGCGACGGCTCTGGGCGCGGGCGCGGGGTGGCGGGCTCACGGGCGCACGCGGTGCACCGGGCGCACGCGGGAGGGGCAGATAAAAACAAGCCCCGTGCCCATTGTCCACCTGGGCCGCGACTCGACTCACTTCCGCTTCCTCCCTTCATTCCCCTCCACTCGACTCGATTCGATTCGAATCGGTTCGGCCTCTCCTCGCCCTGTCGCATGGCGGCTCCCAAACCCTAACCTGCAGATCCCTCCCCGCCAAAACCCCCCTCCTCTCCTGCCCCTCCCCGTACCCCGTCCTCCTCCGCCCCCGTGCTCGCCGGTTGGGGCGCGACCCTCCGCTGCTCCGCCGGGAGGAGCGCCTCGCCGCCTCCACCGCCGCCTCCGCCGTCGCCGCGTGAGGTACGCCTACCGAATTCGCTCTCGTCCTGGGCTCGCGTTCGGTCGGCTTGGCGTGGTGCGCCTCGACGGTTTGGTCGCGGCGCGGGGCGCGGGTAATTCGGCGCGGGCTCGCAAACCCTAGGTGTGTTCCTGGCCGGTGGTCTCGCGGCTTACGGGCGCCGCACCGGTCTCGGGTTTGTTCTTGTGTTTCTCCATGCGTGGCTGCGGCCCGTAGCCGTAAACCCTAGTTGGCTTGACAAATTTGAATCACTAGATTGCCTGGCATAATAAATGGTGTTGGAAACCCTCGTGTGTGGCAATCCTTTTGCTTGTTTGTGTTTTGGGTTATTAATTGCGCCCTTAGAGATATGCGGGAGGGTTGTTTTGGCTTGTGCTAGATAGTGTCTGAACAATTTGTTGATTTGCTCACTTGCTTTGTTCCTGCGATCGATTGTGTTGATTTTTGAACCTAGCCCCCTTTCAGCGATACGTCTGCAAGAAACCACAGGCTTGTCTGCCAAAGTATATCGCTTGTTCCTGCATGAATTATGAGTCATTTGTATACTGCTATTGTATTTGAAAAATTCAGTGCCCCCCTGGAGGAACATTTGAGATCACTTTGTTGTTTTTCTTGCTGTTTGTGGTTTTCTGTATCCAAAAATATGGTATCAGTGTCATGCACTTAAATATTCGAACTTCTCTTCAGTTGACATCTTATAGTCGAGATGAGCGAGTGAAACTGCATTGTGCTAAATAAATGTGTGATGCAACGGTTACCCTACATTTAGCTTTTTCACCAGACAAGTGATTGATTTATCATTATTTCTAATGAGGAGTGCCACTCCTGAAAATGTTATGCTTGATCCTTTTCTCTTCTACCTTTTTGCCACAAGATAATAAGTGGGCAATGCCCCTTCATTTCTCAGTCTGATATTACAGTCTGCTGTAGAACTTACCTTGTACGGAGGAGTTAGACTTATATTTATTTAGTGGTGGCATATCTAACGCAACCAACCAAATATGTGCTAATATGCAAACCATGTTACATTTACCATCAAATTCATATTTTAAAAAATCCTCGAAGTTATGAAGCTAGTCCTCAAGTAGTCTATCACCAAAAAACAAATTCAGTTTCAAACTCAGTATTAGGAAATATAAATAAATGGAAATATACAATGGATTATGAATTCAAAGAAAATAAAGGAAAAAAAGATGAAGGTTATTATTCACAGCGTAGGGGTGGAGCAGAGAGGACCGGGCGAGGGGCAGGGCGGGGCGGGCGGGGGGGAGGGGGGCGGAGGGTCGGGAGTGGGCGGTGGCGGGTGTTGAGACAAGCGAAGAGAGTGAGAGAATAGAGAGGAGAGGCGTGTGCGGATAGAGAGTGAGAGGCGTGTGCTTTCTTAGTTGAGTTAGGGTTCAGAGGTATCGGAAGGTATCCACGAAGGATCGTAATTATTTTCTTTATTTTTTTAAAGGAAAATCGGCCGATATGTCCCCGATACGTATCTGGGCGTATCGGGGCAATATCCGTATCCGGGGCAGTATCCGATACCGGCACACGAGTTTTCGGAAGTGTCCGCGCAACGTAGGTGTACTACTGTGAGCTGACCAGCATTGTGGGTAATAGGCTAATAGCTATGCGATGTGCACTTTTTATTTGCAGTTTGAATAAGAAAGGATGCAGTGCATGTTTCTTTAAGTGCATGAAATGCTTGCGAATGAAGCTCTCCTAAACTGTTTCTCCTTTTGTTTGTCCTTCAGCTGTGTAGTCTAAATTTATCCGATTATTTGTTTGATTTCCTTTCTTTTTTGATCTGCTATGCTGTCGATATCTCTACTGCCTTCTTCAAAGTTGCGCTGTCTTTGTACTAATTGTTTGAATGCCTTTTTTTTACTGTTAATGACTTGGGAAATTTAAAATTTCCACAATGCTTGTTTGTCCGTAGACAACTTGTCTGAGTGTATGTACTTGTTGTTAGGTGCAAATCTCAAAAGGCGATTGAGGATATATGAAGTAGTGGATGTTGAATGATCTTCTCCATGGATTTGAACGCATCACCATTGCCTGAAGAAGATGAACAGCCTTATGAAGAACCTGTCGAGGTCGATTATGCACAGGAAGAACATGTTGAGTCTGGTGTTGCAACACTGCGAAGGGTACTTCAGTCTTCATACCATTCCTGATATAGTTTTTCATTCGCTGTAGAATGCTGCTTGCTACATATCTGTACATGGAGCCAGCTAATGATGTCTGGTTAGTTATAATTGAAAGATAAACCATGCACTATGTTATTCGGTATGAGTACTAGGTTAATATTGTTAGCTGAAGGAAAGGACATCCACAAAGAGATGGTTAACATTTGGTATGCATGTGTACATTGAGACTGTGTAGGTACAAATCCTAATAGTCTGCATTAAAGGCATAACATGATACACGTTAAATTTCTTTTTTTTTAATTTCAATGGTCTTCTTCGAAGTTCAACCTGTCTTCCATGTTCTACAGTAAAATTGCTTTGACCACCTTTCTTTTGCATAGATGCTGTGCATTCTAATTTTTTCTCTTTAAATTTATGCTAACCTCTTGTTAGTTGTTATTAAACTATTTAGTCTTAGGTTTTGAACAATAGTAACCACCCTATTTGAGTTTTGCTTAATATCAAGCATGCAAAATGGTTTTATTTGATCTTGTTAGCTATAACTTTTTTATGCAAATCTTGCTGTTGTTACTAGGAGCGTGAAGAGAGGCGCAGAAAATTAAAGAGAGAGCAACAGGATGAAGGCTCAAGGCCACATTCTCAGCAGATCAGAAATGATTATGTACCTCAAAGCAAATCTGGTAGAGGTCGGATTAAAGAGGCACCACAGGGTATGAACTATGAATTATGAAATATTTGAAAAAGTTTCTAATGATATTTTTATTGTTGATACAATTACTTTTTCCATCTTTCTTCTCTCTTTTCATTTGGTAATTTCTAGTTATGCCATTGTTTTTCCCTAAGTAGGTTTTTAATATATATATATTTTCTTGGTGTGATTTCAGGCTGGTTGGATTGCCCTGCATTTGGTGAGCCAATAGACAAAATCATACCTTCCAAAGTTCCTCTTGATGAAACTTTTAATGACTCGGTGCCTCCTGGGAAAAGATATTCGTCCAAACAAGTAGTTAATAAACAAAGAAAAGCTGGTCGCGAAGTAAGTATTACTTGGTGATGCTATCTGTAGCTTTACTATACTCATGCGTGTTGTACTCATTTATGTGTGTATTTGCTTCACTTTCTCTTGTTTGTGATTGTACCAAGGGGTTGATATTATTGGAACCCTTTCTCTTGTATGAATATATTCCTAGTTAGTCATTTATTATGAACAGATAATTCTATTTCAATCGTAATTTGCAGTTTCTTTTTTTTCAGATAGGTTTGGTGATTGATTTGACAAATACTACTCGGTATTACTCACCAGCTGAATGGATTAGGCAAGGTACTAAGCATGTCAAGGTGAGAGAGCTTAGCTTAAATGCATGCTTGAATTTTGAAGAGCATTTCTTTACTGACACATTTCCATTTTAGATTCCTTGCAAGGGAAGAGATGCTGTACCTGATAATGAATCTGTAAACATATTTGTCTATGAGGTAATGGCAATATTTGGATTCAGATATACGATCTGCACTATATTTGACTCTGGGTGGCGTGATTTATTTGTCCAAGAAGGATTCTGATGCTTAATTCTTAATATTATTTGATTTCTTTTTATCCGAAAATATTTGCACTTTGTTTCTTCCGCACCGTGTTTATGCTGCAGCGGTTCTCCATGGCACCTTATCTTTTAATGACGGACTACTGTTTTTAACTTAGGTGATAATTATCAAGTTGTGCGTTGTGTGGACATATAACTAATTAACTATTTTTCCATGTGCTATACTTTATGCCCATTATGTTTCTAACTTCAATGATCCTTGCCTCCATTTTTCATATTCTTATATCCTGTATACCAATTTCTTTGGACTATAAGTTCATGGGAATGGTGCATAGTGGTTGCATGCTCATTTATGTTTTCCTAGAACAACATGCTGGGGCACAATTTGATAATATATATGTCGGGAAATGTAGAGATAATATATCTGTTGGGAAATGTAGAGATCTTTTTGTTGGCTTCTGTGACTTGTTTTCTTAATGAGATATTCCTCAACTGCAGTCAATGTTTGTGATTAGTCTTTCTTACTGTGGAATATAGTGATACATATGTAGGCCATTTACGACCATGTTTGCAGAAAGAGCTCCCCATAAGCTATTTATGTATCAACTTTTCTGTTTCAGGCGATGATGTTTCTTGACCGACAAAAGCAGTCAAAGAATCCAAAATATATTCTAGTTCACTGTACCCATGGTCACAATCGTACAGGCTTCATGATTATTCATTACCTTATGCGCACACATGTCTCTTGTGTTGCTGAGGTAGGGCAACTAGATTCTGAATGTTTTTTTTGCTGATTTTTTCAATTTAATTCCACTGTTTTTCTTGATGTCATTTTTTTGCTAGGCAATAAATATATTTGTTCAAAGGCGACCACCTGGTATATATAAGAGGGACTACATTGAAGCATTGTATTCATTTTATCATGAGGTTCCTGAGAATATGATGATAACATGCCCTTCAACACCAGAATGGAAGAGGCCTTCTGATCTTGATTTAAATGGTGAAGCTAAGCAGGATGATGACGATGACAATGGTGATCTTGCACCAGCACATGTATGTATTTTTCCTTTAGAAACAAAAAATTTCCAAGTAATTTGGTGTTGAATCAAGTGGCTACTTCCTTATAACTCACTTTTTTTTTTCATTGTAGACACAAATTACCATTGGTACGGAATTTTCAATTATTCTCACTACCACTTCACTATTTGAATTGAATTTTATAACATTACAGATGTAGTTTACCATATCCCGGCTTAATGTTATTTGTTCATTATTAAACATTGATTGCATTATTGGCAATAGTTCTGGTGTTCTCTGTGACTCTGTTTCTTGAGACATCGCTTTGTTTCTTGCAGACTGAGGTAGAGGATAAAGTCATCACTAATGATGATGTGTTAGGAGATGCCGTACCATATGATCAGCAAGATGCTCTTCGATCGTATGTTATCGGTTGCTTGAAATGCCCCCTGTAAGTAAATTATTTTAGTCCTACCCAACCTACACTTTTTTTGTAGATTAGTGTGAGGGTATGAGAATAACATCAAACACCAGTGTTACCATTTGTAGAACTATGAGAATATCATTGAACACTAGTGTTACCATTTGTAGAATAAAGTTTGTATACTACTAATTCCATCTTTGCTTGCTATTGTTCACAGTAGGCCTTTTCAATTTCATATGCATAACTTAAATTTACTGGAGCACATCCATGTTGTGTTACTGTGTTTGCATGTCAGGTAATGCGAGCCCTATGAATTTGTAGGCAAAATCTAATGCAAGTGTTTATGCAAGTATGTGACTGTTGACATGGTCAGCACGTACATGTTAACTTTTTTTTTACCAATCTAAGCTGTAATCCTACTGGAATCTTGACATAGAGAAGCCCCCTATATGTAGCTATGACATTTTGAAAATGCTGGGATGTTCAAAGTATTTGCTTTGCAGTATGATGTGGGTGGAACATGCTATAATGGGCAGATGAATCATGTTTTCTGTTTCTTTAACCTGTTTCATAGCTACTATTTTGCGCTTGACTTTTAGTTGGTACGTTCCTCTTAAGGCTAACATGTTTTGTAACTTCTATTGTTTCTGCAAGTTTATGCATGTGTAGCTTCCAAACAAGTTATACTTCTTACATAGGGTGATATAATGTCCTTTCTTTGGTTGTAGGTAAGAGGGCATGCACAATTTCCAGGATCACATCCAGTCTCTCTTAACAGGCAACTAACTGTAAACCTGGCGCCATGTATTGTTTACAATATTAAATAAATTATCCCCACCAACTTTCTGTAGTCACTCAAATTTCTCTTAATATTTTTTGTGCATCCTGATTCCTGGTATTCCCTGTGTATTATATAATGATATTCATGTTATGTACTGGGCTTACCAGAAATAGAAATTTTTGCAAGGCCTTATTAAAACATGCCAATCTGCACATCTTTAGTAAAAAAACAACCTAGGGTAGGTAAATGCGTGCATTTGATGAGTTGTAATTTTGCACCATATCCTTTGGAATCTCACATGTCTGTGTTTCCTTATTTTCTGAAGGCTTGGGACACTTTCTTTTTTATATATCATCAATTTCCTTAGATCTGCTCATAAAATCTGTCTCAAATTTATTATTATTTTTAAAAAAAGTGACAGTTCTTGGTTAAGTCATAAAACTAAAATCAGTGAGTGCCGAGTGGTTGTGCCTGCTAATTTGAAGAAAACAATAATTCTTTCAAGGGAGGAAAAAAAGTAAGGCCCTGTAAACTTCCTGTGTTCCAAATGGGCCCTAATTGGTGTTAGCTTAGTCCAGGGAAAAAATAACCGGCCGGTAACCGGTTACCGCCCGGGGTCCGGGATCCAAAATCCCGGTCGGTTTTCCCGGGTTTTGCAAATTCAAATTTCAAATTTTGGCTGATTTTTAATCAAATTCAAGCGAATTTTATCCGAGTTTTTCCCGGGAAAACCGGTAACCGGTCGGTTACCGTTTCCGGCCAGCCACCGGGAAGCAGCCCGGTTCTGGTTCTTTGTTCCTTGGCTTAGTCCATACTGGCCCTATGTTTCCTTTGTGACCTAATGACCTAATGTTTTTTCTTTTGCTGCATGCAGTGAAAATCTGCAACTACTTAGACAGCGATACTATTATGCTACATGGAAAGCTGATGGAACCCGATATATGATGCTTATAATGAGGGATGGTTGTTTCTTGATTGATCGGAATTTTTCCTTTAGAAGAGTTCAGATGCGCTTTCCCCATAGGAACCTCAATGAAGTAAGATTCTCATTCTTGTGCTAGAGAAAATCATAGTGCTTTTCCCCCGCAAAAGTTAACCTTATTTCTTTGCCAATTGAAGGGTCCACATGAGATGACCTTGATTGATGGAGAAATGATTATAGACACAGTACCAGATTCAGGATTGAAGAGGAGGTACTTGGCATATGATCTGATGGCACTTGATTCAGTGTCCAAAACCAAGGTATCTACCAAACTTTTAGTGTCCCTTTATTCATGGCATATAGTAACAAAAAGAGAAAAAAGAACCGAATGAGCATCCTTTATAGAATTACTTGGAAGCCAGTCTCTCCATCCATTGACACTTTGCTTTGATCTCTGCTGCTGTGATTGCCATTTCTGAGGTGTTTTTGATGCAAAGTAGTTTGTGGCCTTAGTATTGTTTTTAATTTGGGGAATATTTTTGTATGCAGTTGCCCTTTTCTGAAAGGTGGAGACTACTTGAAGATGAAATAATTCGGCCACGTTATTATGAGAAAAAGCAGTTTGAGAGTGGTGCTAAGAGCAATCCAGTGTACAAATATGATATGGAACTATTTTCGGTACCTGGAACCAAAACAGCTGAATTTTCTTGTTCCATTTTGATGTTTTTTGCGAAGTACATTTTATTATTCTTGGACACTTTACCAGGTCAGGAGAAAGGATTTTTGGCTGCTCTCCACAGTAAAAAAATTACTTAAGGAGTTTATTCTATCACTTTCACATGATGCTGATGGCCTTATATTTCAGGTAGGTTTGTCTTCTAACGATGGTTGTATAGGAAAGTTGGAAATGAGTATTAGAATTTTTCGTACAAGTTGATGCAACGCATACATGCTTAAACAAGAAAACAAGCTATATTGAACTATACTATAATATTTTATTTGGATACATCCTCTTGTGAAAACTAGCAATTGTAACATAAATTTGAATTACTACTGGTGAAAGACAAGATTATTGGCATTTCAGTCTCACTGATATTGCAAGCTACTAAGACTTGCTGAAGTATGTGGGCTTGTGGCCTATTGCTTTGGCTTGGGATAGATCCATTTGACGTGTCAATCAATTTGATCATGGTCTGTTTTTTTTTTTGGGGTTCTGCTAATCCTGTACAAATATGCAGTGCTCTGATAGGTAAACGCACTGCTTATGTAATAGCTTAGCAGGTTGACATTTCATCTTGTTGGCCGCATTCCAACCTAACATTATTTGGGTTATGGCCATGATCGCCTTATTGATATTACATACTTTTTGAGTTTGAAGCATAAAGTGCATGCTGGTTATATACATATAGGCCATAAGGTCTTTTTGAGAACAATTTAAACTTCTACCAGTATGTTGCAAACTTGTCATTTGGCCTCTTCACTTCAATTTGCTTCTCACTATATGAATCACTGAGAGCAGAAGTAATCTGAGGATGAAAAGGGTCGTGACTCGTGATCAATATACAGATTAAAGTGTTTGTGACGGCACTGTAAACTTACTTTTAGCAGTTGGGGTGTAGGCTGCAATTTGTCTTGGTATTTGTTTGTCCATTTACCTTGCAGTTCACACCAAGAATCATTGTTGTGGAGCTATTTCATGTTTTGTGCTTAGTCATAGCATGGGTGTCTTTATTTCTGAGGTGTAGGTGAATGCATCTGTTATTTTTATATATAGCTGGAAGTTTGTTGAAGAGGTGTAGAATTGAGGGCCAAATTTCTTGATACAGTATTATATATATGAATCTGTGTCATGACTTTCTTAACCCCCTACCTGTGCCTTGAAATCCTGTTGGCTGTTTACGAATAATTTATGCACTTTTTCCTGTCATCAGCCATTCTTTTTTGTGGTTGGGAACAATTTATTTCAGACAATTGAAGAAGTACAATTTGTTTTGTCTTGGCTGACTCACTTCCTTTGTTATTCTTTAGGGCTGGGATGATCCATATGTAACTCGCACCCATGAAGGTCTTCTTAAGTGGAAATACCCTGAAATGAATTCAGTTGACTTTTTGTTTGAGGTGTGCATTACCTCTTTTTCCGCAACATTGTTGCTTTAAATGGTTTAGCCATGGTGGTGATAATTTTTTTGATGGTGGGGCTTATTTCGTCATATCTAACTGTTGCAGGTTGGGAATGACAATCGTCAGCTGGTTTTCCTTTACGAGAGAGGCAAAAAGAAACTTTTGGACGGTTCTCGGATAGTATTTCCGAGTAAGCTTGTCCTGCAATTTTCATGTTTATTTCATCTTGTGCACTGCACAACATATTTCTCATCATTCACATAAATTTGTATTCTCATGACATCGAGCATTTTACTCTCTTTTTTTTTTGTAATTCGAAGTATGGTATCTTAAGCTTTGGATCCTTTTTTGGATGGAGCCTGCAATCTGTGTTATACTCTTTTCTGCAAATTTAAAATTGTTAAGGATATTATCCTTGAGCTATTATGTCTAGTTGGTGACACTACATTCTTAGCTGAATGACCTGCAGACTTCTCAGTAACTCAAGCCAATCTCGACCATAGTGAATTCTCATATTCGCTTTTCTGCTCTGTTTGCACGGGGGTTGCATCACCCTCTGTATTCAAGCTCTAGACATACAATTTCTGGCCAACTCATGAATTTTATTTTCTATTCTTTTTTGTAATGCTGGAATTTGAGTGGCTTTCCCTGCTTATGTGCTCGGCCTGCTGTTTCAAAATAATAATAATTAATTAACTATACACCTGGCTTCTCAATAGAGTTTTTCTGTTGAAGTTTTACTTGTTGCATATTTATGCTAATGTTCTGAAACTTATGCAGATAAAGAAGATCCATCCTCGATCTCAGGGAGGATCGTTGAGTGCTCTTGGAACAAGGAAGAGGAGTGTTGGGTCTGCATGCGCGTTAGATCAGATAAATCGACTCCAAATGATATCAACACATACCGCAAGGCTGATTCTCCTATACCCTTTTCTTTGCTATAGTCTTTGCTAATTTACTTGTGCACATATGGTTGCATGCAAGTATGATCATGATCCTTTTATCTGAAAAATGTATATATAATCATTTGAAATGGTTTTGCTATTACTGCAAAATTGATGGCTGCATTTCAGAATCAGTTGACTTGTTCGCTTACATTGTAATATTGTATACATAGCTAACCTCCAATAAAAGGTAACCCTTCAAAGCCGTATTTTGACCGATTTATATCTGTGCTCTTTGCGGTGGCAATAGAGCATACTTTGAAGCGGCTGTCAGGACATCTTTGGCTTGCTTTCCCTGAATATACTGTTTTTTCATGAAACCCAAATCTTCAGCTCTACAGAATTTTTCAATATTGCAAGACATGCCTAGCTTTGTAATGAGAAGGCAGAATTGCTGCATTATTCTGACAATTTCTTTGTGTTATCTGTAGGTAATGAGGAGCATCACAGATAATATCACCGAAGACAAGCTTCTAGAAGAGATCAACGAGATCAGGTGCCTCCCAATGTATGCCGATAGGATAGCTCAGGCTCATGCAAAGATGGCCCAACATCGGCGGAGATGAAGATGCCACCACACTAGTGTGTCTTGTTGCTGCAGTGCTAGAGCGCTGTTACCGTCTCTGCCCAGTGGCTGGTTCCCGTAGCTTGTGTAATTATTAGAGGTTGTTTTAGGGCCGTATGATGATGGCTGGCCAGCCAACTAATTCTTTGCATCTCTTCTGCCTCCCCCCTGTATAGGTATCGTCGCAGAGTAGCCCTGTAAATCTTGTATCTTGTTTCTATACTCCTATGGTTTTATTATCATGGGTGTAGGATAGCTTTTAAGAAGAGGGAGTGTGTTCTAGGTTATTACGTCTATTGCCTCCTCTCGTTGTCTTGTGCTAGAATAAACCCGGTGACGTAACTCTCTTCTAACCCGCCCAAACCGAACCGGCCCACAAAAGATTTTGCAGTTACGGAATCACCTAACCGCCTTAGACCGCGGGGTGGCGTTTGGATAGGTCATGAGGTGGGGTTTTGGATTCGGTATGAACTTCTAATCCGAATCCTTTGTTTGGCCTGTGATGGGATTGGGGTGGAGAATAAAATTCCAATTACGAAAATATCTTTTGTCAAAGAAAGTGAAAATTCTATCAAATACGTTTTTCTTCTACGTGAAGCTCTGAAGAAACCATACGTCCATACCTATTTAAAATATTCTTGGAATGTTCTCGTCTGTTCCAACCACTTCTAGATCCAAATCGAGGAATATTAGTCATCCAAATAACGAAATTGGAAACAAAACAATGGAACGAAGCTACGGAGGGTAGGCTCGACGATGACCACAAGCGGCGACCCCAGCGGTGGCCTAGGCGACTACCTCGATAGTCAGCGGCATAGACGACAACCATAGTAGCGATGCTTTACGGCGTGCTCCATGCGCAGACCGAGCGTGGTGCGCGCGGGGCAGACGGGCCTCAATGCACTGATGGGCGGGTGGGCCTGGACAGAGGCAGCGGAAAGGGATCCTCTGCATTAAGGTAGTGGATCAATAGCCTCGACGCACTGATGGGCGGGCAGGCCTGGGCACATGGGCATCGGAAATGGATCCTTTGCATTGAGGTAATGGATCAGTAGGCTCGACATCATAGCTCCAGCGCGCGGGGCAGATGGGTCTCAACGCACTGATGGGCGAGCGGGCCTGGGCACATGAGCAGCGGAAAAGGATCCTCTGTATTGAGGTAGTAGGATCATCAGCACTCGACGTTGGAGCTCCAGCGGGCGGATGGGTAGTTCTGTCCACCTCATCTGCGCCCCCGTAAACCCGGTCCAAATCCACCTCCCCGTTGGGTTTCAGCAGGTGGGATATAAGCCCTTTCTTATCCCATTCCCAATCCCTCCTCTATCCCATTCCCTTCCAACAAGCATTCTCATCCCTCATTTTCCACCGTCCATGCTCCGAACGCCACCTGGTTGTACAGCCCTACCAAATCCTCCCTCTATACAAACAGTAAGCCACCCACCGAGTGAGAGATCTGAACATGTTGCGCTCCACCTCCCCCTCCTCGTCGACCTCCTGGCCATCACCATGGCCGTGACCACCGTTGGTGAGCAGCCAGGGGCCACAATGGTGCTGTCATGTGAGCCCAACACCCTCGCCGCCCTGCTTAGGCCAGCATCTGATACAATCTAAATTTTTAACCCAAGTTTTAAATAATGATTACACAACAAATTATTAGTAATTAATCGATTAATTACAATAATAATTGATATTGGAATATACCGTTGTAGAATTTATAGTCATCAAAGAAAACAATATTCACAAGTGTCCAAATTATACAAATCAATAAATAAGTCCAGAATCCAAATATATAACACAACACCCGTATATATTACAACAATTTTCCGGTGTATAGCAAATTATACATACATGATGACACTACTATTTTGAATTACAATAGTACCAACAAAGATTTCATAATAAATTGTGTTAGAACTTTAATTCTGATCTAAACTTGATGATCAAAACTAACAGGATTATATATGTAGTAATTGCAACACCCATAAAATCTGTAAACGCGGAAGCATACCTGATGACGATGCCATTGTTCGTTATAGTTACGATCAAGCGAGAGATGAACTAGTGCTCAATCTACCTAGGATTTAGTCTTTCACGTGAAGAGTAAGCCACAAACTCCAACTTCTTGATGGGGATAGGTGGTATGGCGAGATTCTCTCTTGGGAGGATCGAATATTTATAATATTTGGTATGGAATCCTATCCCGTCCCATAATTAGAGATAGATTCTAAATAAGTCTCTACACAGATTTAAAATCTAAGTCCATATTTATCCTTAAAAGATATTCGGCTCTTGATAAATACTTTATTTGATCACCTTATACTTTGAGACAACCAAAATAGATAGCTAATATGTATTAAACTCATATAGGTCCACATAACCGGAAATTAATCCAACAAATTGTACCGTCTCGACCTGCATAGCATAAAAGACAATAAAAAAGGAGAGAGATAATAGAAAATCCAGCAACAACAAATATAATTTAATTATAGTATTACCGTAGACCCGCATACTGTAGTATCTGTTCTTTAGCTCATCGAGACACCGAATTGCCCAGGACCAGTCAACACTTCTCTCACATTAGCTGGGTTTCATTGTCCGGCGAAATTATAATCAAAATAACACAAAGCCGCAATTGTCCAACCATTCACATCAAAACCACAAGAAGGGAATTTAGTTAGTAAACCACATGGTTTTTAGTTTTAGCCATCAAGTAAGAGAAGAGGATAAGAAGGGAATAGAGCACGCAGTCACAGATACTTTCCCCATCGTCCCCTTCTCAGGCACAGTAACATTTCTTCAACCTAGAAGCTCAGTGCACAATCCCATCCAACCCAACCAATTCCATTCGTCAAGAGGCAAGGAGGAAGTGAAGCAGAGGAAGGGAAGTGAGGCAGAGGAGGGGAAGTGAGGCAGAGAAGAGGAGAAAAACAGAGGAGGCAGGGAGGCAGGTCGAAGGCTAGGGACACCAGAAGGCGAGCATGTGAGCACGATCGACGTCAAGCAAAGAGGTGCCCCTCGGTTCCTTTCCATTTTGGCCAGTACAAACACATACACGCACTCATACATGACAGTACAGAAGTACAAGTATACAGGCATACAACACATACACATTTGTCATCCATTAGAGGACTTAGTGAAGCAACATTTCGCAAATCATTCCCAATTGAGCAATAATCAAAGAGCATCAACAGTAACATTAAAATTTGGGGGTTAGAATTGGGGAGAGGAGTTGAAGGAAGAGAGGGAGGGGATGAGCTCACCTGGCGCCCATGGGTGGTGGCAGCGCACGAACACTGGCGCAGAGAGAGAGAGAGAGAGAGAGAGAGAGAGAGAGAGAGAGAGAGAGAGCTTCAAGTAAAGACTGAGGCAGATTAGTGGGGATTTGTGAGAGATGAGTAGAGTAGAGAAGAGAGGACAGAGTGCGTGAGGAGAGCTGGGGATGGTGAATTTGGGGAGCGAGTCAGGGAGTTGAGAGGTGAGGAAGAGATGGAGCTTGAGGGAGAAAGTGGGAGACAGAGAGTGACCGCGAGATTGAGGAAGATGGAGACGAGAAGAGAGGAGTGGTGGTTGAGGCTGGCAGGTGGGGCCGAACCAAATGAAAAAAAATGAAAGAAAGGAAGTTAAGGAAAGCAATTCAGAAGATCAAGAACCATATAAAAATTAGGACAAATCAGCAATTGCTTTTTGACCGATTTAGACCTAGTTTAGTATGAGAATCCTGTAATTTAGTCATAAGTTACCATGGGTAAGCGATACAATCTCTACAGAGTTAAAAGCGTGATCACGTCTATCTCCTGAATTGAAGTCTACAAGAGTCTTGTTAGGGTTGAACCCATGATACAAGTGACTAGTGAATTTTAAATCGAGCTTGTTTTTTTCCTCACATAAATTTGTATTTTCAAACTATTGTGATTCTAGGTAGGATCTGAAGATGGGCGCGTTTAATTATTCGTAGCATCAACTTTGCTTATTAAGTGCTTGCTGAGTACAATCGTACTCATCCTTGCTATTAATCCCCTTGTCCGGATACTTTGCGAATTGAAGATAGCCATGACCATTTTTTGCTATAACACTCTGATTAATGCCATAACACACACGTGCTTGGTTTGTTTGTGCAACCAGCGCGCCTCCGTCACCCACCGGCAACCCATCTCCGCCGCCTCCTCATCTTGACCGTGCGGACCGCGGCCTGCCGACGCACTCATCTCCACCCGAGCATGAGACGGACGGTGCCCACACCAGCAGCGCCCGATTTCATACCCTCCGCAGCACCGGGTCGCTCACCCCTCCCCGTTGGCCGCCCTCCTGTCCGCCGTACTCATTTGGCTCCCGCTTGACATGAGTGAGCCCAGCTAAATAAAAACATTCATGGTTTGCGATCTCTTCTCTCACTTGACGATTCACGTTGTATTTGTATGGGGGTGGCTTCATGACTGATGGCTCCGTGCGTGGAGAAATTCCAACTTCCAGTTTCTTGTATTTTGGATCTGAGGGATCTCCGTCGTAATGGAAATGTACGTGATATGTATAGCTGCGCCGAATTTCTTTACGGGATTAACCAAGTGGTCGGGTTAGCTGACAGGTTAGACATGACACAAAATTTAATCTCTGTCTGTGTCTGTGTCTGTCGCGGGCGGTGCAGTCGGTGCATTTTCAATAGTGTATTTACTGTCGTCTCTTAGTTATGTTATGTCAACAAAATCTTATGTGGAGAAGATAGAGGAGGAGAGAAAACTCATATCGTCTCTTTCTGAAGAGATTGTCGTGCACGCGAAACAAGACATAATATATTAATCTACTCTAATTGACATGTATATCTGTTTTAAAGAAAAATTATAAAATATAAATGTTAGAGAGTATACTAGAGAAAAAAATTATAAAATATAAATATTAGAGAGTATACTAGAGACTATCTATTGAAGATATTGTCTTTAAAGATAATATAACATACAGAGATACTTAGAGAGCTGGCTGCTGCATGTCAGTGCAGTTAGAAAGCTGTGAAGCATAGCTGGCTAGTACAGCATAGCTCCACTGGCGCGCCCGTCCTGAGGCGGTACTATTTTTGCTCTCATTATTATTATTTTATTTCAAACGATGGTTTTACTTTCCACGGTCAAATCTTGAATTGCAGTAACTCATGAAGCAGTCAATACAACACATGCGTGTCTCCTATGCCCGGCCACCGCGGTAGCTCCTTTGGCTTCGCCGTAAACAACATATGTTAATTACTACTAGGAAGAGTGCCCGCGCCAGCTGGCGCGTGACGGGCGCACGTCTCCCACGCGGGCTTCCATGATTATGGCTAATCCACCCCCCCGCAACCGTACGGCTCGACATGTTTAGCTACGTTTCATTATTGTTTTGGTGTGGCGTGGTGTTTTGTTTTGTTTTTATTTTTTGGGTTAAAAGTCGACCGATCGGCCAGACAAATTGTCATATCTAGAGGTATCTAAACAGGCTGGGCTCGAAGCATACCACTATTAGCCTGATCTAGATATGATACGATCCACTATCTAAATAGGCTGGCACAAGAAGAGACTCACCTTAAAGCAATCTTACTTGTATTGATTTGATATAAATATTGGTTTACAACAACTATACTATAGAGGACAAAAACTCAACATTTGAGCACACAATCAATCCATCTCTCACAAACCCTAGCCTCAACTACCCTAAAATCCCCAAATAACAAATTATGGTTTTTTTTTTCCTTAGAGGGACTTGGGAACTCCACATCTGGATATTCCCTTTTATAGTAAAGGTTAGGCTGAGATAGAAGACCGTAATGGGCACCCGTTAAGCCCATACACAAATGAGTCTACACTCACAGACACTTCTCAAAGAAGATAACGAACCGAGCTTCCCGAATCCGTTTCTTCGTGATCTTTATCTTTATTTGACCTATATCGTCTCTTCTTGTGCCATCTTGCGTCGCGGTTTAGCCAAATGTTACCAATACGATATTTTGGTGAAATTACCAAAATAACCCTTCTCGATCCTACTCCAAAGACTGAGTCCAATTTTCATAAAGCCATCACATGCTTCACCACATGTAGGTTTATCAATGACCCTCTTCATGTCGGCAAGTCTTTCCCATTCGGCTCCCACCAAAACCACTATGGCACTTGCACCGACCCTCACGCCGCTTGATGCAATTCGTCATCGAACTTTTCGTTCGGTCATCATTGTCTACTTTGTGTCATGCTTGAGTCCACTGATTTCACTCAACATCCTCGATCATTCTGAACCTCAGCTCTAGAAGCTTAATCTCGATCATCTTCGCTGTTGATCATCGTTGATCTCTAAGCCTCCTGCACAACCATAGACTAAGAAATCGATTACATGCGACCGCAAAACCCTCGAGACGGTTGGCCAAATACCAACTCGAGAAGCAAGCAAGGGGCAACCTTTGACCAAGCAGTCGAACCTAAAGTTGCACCAAAGTCAAACAACCAAGTCAAAGAAGTTCCACTGAATACAGGGGAGCCTTCGAAGACCGTTTGCATCAGGGTCACTTCAGACCCTACATAGAAAGATGCCCTAATCACCTTCCTCAGAGTAAACACAGATGTTTTTCGCGTGGCAAGCATCCGATATGCCTGGAGTCTCTAGGGAGGTGATCGAGCACATGCTAGCTCTACTACCTGACAAAAAACCCGTAAAACAAAAATTATGGAGATTCACACCTTATCGATGAGATGTCACCAGATATGAATTAGACAAGCTACTTAAAACATGCTTGAAAAGAGAAGTCAATCACCCAGAATGGTTGGCTAACCCTATAATAGTTAGAAAGTTTAATGGTAAGTGGCGTATATGTGTAGACTTTACTGATCTTAATAAAGTTTGTCCGAAGGACAATTTTCCCCTTCCTCGTATTGATTAGTTGGTTGATTCTACTGCTGGTTGTGAAATATTAAGTTTTATGGATACATATTTTGGTTATCATCAGATAAGTATGTGCCTAGATGACGAAGAAAAGAACGCATTTATTATACCATTTGGTATATTTTGCTATGTCAAAATGTCATTTGGTCTAAAAAATGATGGCGCTTCTTTGAACGCTAGATGTAAAAGACATTCCTTCCTCAACTAGGCCGAAACTTGGAAGCCTATGTTGACGATCTGGTCGTAAAAAGCATCAAGCGCCTTGACACTGACAAGTGGGGCCCACTCGTAAGCGAAAGAGAGAGTGAGAAAAAGAGATTGACAGGTGGGACCAAGCTAAACGAGAGAGAGAAAGAGAGAGAGAGAGAGGAGGCCGACAAAGGTGGCCCACTCGGTAGAGAGGGAAAAAGGGAGAGAGAGCAGAGGGAGAAACGAGGAGAAGGCGGCGGTGGCGATGAATGACAACGAAGGAGTGGCGAGAGATGGTGAAAATGACATGCCGGTGAGGAGATGAAGACTTTAGCGATGACGATTGTGGCAAGAGCGGTATGTGTAATGGGCGGCGTGATGATAGCGGAAGAGGAGCTTGGGTCTTGCGTCGACTACGGCAACAACGGCCTTGGATGGAAATCGAGAGGAGCACGGGGTTGGCGACAGCGAGGGGTAAACAAAAGAACGAATGGGGCTACCGGAGAGCGACGGGAATAGCGACCCGACTACAATCGGTGGCGGAGAAGAACGACGGCGACGATGGGGCACCTCGGCGGCAGAGAGATGGCGAGAAATGAGGGGATTGGAAGAGGAGAATGGGGAACGTGGGATGACGCACACGGGACGCAAGAAGACTCACCGGTGGTGAGATCGAGTATGGAGGCGGTGAATGGAAATGGGGAGAGCGAGGGCGACGGTGGTCTGGCGAGGCTCCTGGGACGAAGAGGTGCGCACCAAATAGAACGCGACAAGGTGAATCTGATAGTGGCGACGGCGAGGACAGAGGAGCAACAACGGCGGTGCAATTCGGTGAGGAAGACCTTCGGCTGCGGCGGCTTCTTCGGGGGAATCTGGTGCAACCAGGACAACAACGGGCACGACAGCTTAGGGCTTCGGGAGAGGATGTCGGCACGAAGAAAAGGACGCGAGCATCACACTTAAAAAGGCCGGGAACGGGAGGATCCGGGTTGGAGATGGCGGCAGCAATGTGTCTGGCTCAGACATGGGCAAGAAACGGGAGCGGGGAGGACGAAGTTGACGAGTGGGACACAGTGGTGAGAGAAGAAGGAGGAGGCGCGAGTGGGTTGTACAGGAGAGAAAAAGGAAAGCGAGTCGGTGGTGGGCAGGAGGAAAAAATTAAAAGGCCTGGGAAAGAAAAAGAAAATGGCCCAAAGAAAAATCCATAAAAGAAGGAATTTCTGAATTTCAGAAAAAAGATTAAAGAAAACCGAGCTAAAATAAATAGCACATAAACTCCAAAAATTCCTAGCAAATTCCAAAAGATAATGTGGAACTCAAAGAACCAAATAAAAAGTTTTGAATTTAATTGAAGTTTAGATTATTCATATTAAATAATTTTGATTTCTGAAAAATCAAATTAAGCTTGAACTTAAACAAGAAAATTCAAATTGTTATTTTTATTTTTAAAGGCTTCAAAAACACTCCAAGTTTGGGATGTTACAAGCTGAGTGCGACCGATTGGTACAGAGTATGACCGGCAGATATTGGCGATCGACCGACCACAATGGTCGAGACCGCCTAACAAACTTTTCTAGAGAGGGTGTTTTTATGGTTGGCTTGGCTCCTCTGTGTGAGGCTGGCGATCTCCTAGCGATCGGCCGGGTTTGGCCGTCTGCGGACCTTATGTGGAGTGGTCGATTCGATTGAGGCTCTAAACGCTAATTTTTATAGCCGTTGGAGTAATGGCAGTCTAACCGGACATTGGTTGGCGGTTAGACTAGGCTTCCCTGTTTTTCTGCAGATTCTTGCCCAACGGCTAGTTTCTTTGTGTGGGTGTATAAATACCCCTTATGGCTGGTTGTGGAAGGTTGCTAGTGCTATTTTCGTCCCTCTTGAGCTAAGAGCAAGTCTTCTCTTCCTCTTTGTGCATGTGTTGCATTTAGAGAGCAAAATCTTAGTGCATGTGTTGCATTAGGTGTTGGATTAAGTATCCATCAAGCTTAGACACTTGATTTAGTTCAAGTGAGCGTCTCTGACTTGTTACTCTTGGTGTTTGCTAACATCTAAATGACTTGAAGGATTTGTGCCGGTGATTTTCTCAAAGAAGGTTGTGAGAAGACCTGGACGTTTGTGAGTGGTTTGATGCTCGCCATCTCCAGAGTGGAGGAAGAGTAACTCCGAGTGGGTTCGAGGTGTAGGCTTAATTTGTGGAGTCGGTGCAATTCGTTTGGGCTTACCTCAACGTAGACTAGGGGAAACCGACAAGTTTCCGATCACCACGGGAAAAAGATCAAGTGTTCTTGTGGTTTGATTTCTTGAGATTTATATTCTTGTAATTTACATTCATATAATTAAATTACTTGCTTGTCTCCTTAGGTTTGTATTCCTTGTCTTAGATTTAGTTTGTTGGTGCACTTAGTTAAGACTAATTGATTTATATTTTAAATTATACAAAACTAAATTGATTTACAATTCTGTACTCGATTTTGGCAAATTTTTTTTTTTTAAAACACTCTATTCACCTCCTCCCTCAGTCGACCTCTCAAGCTTACAGGAACCAACACACAGCCCTATCTTTAGTCGGCTCCTAGTAATTCTCCAGACGAAAGCGGTAACGAACTGCAGGTAACCAAGTTGTCTGGTCCACCAAGTCGGCTGGTTCTCTTCACGTGGATTAAGAACCAATCAACAGCAGCAATGTAGATAGATGGGTAGGCAAGCGACGCATCACACCCAGCTCTATACGACGATGTCCCACCCGACTGGTAAACACCAAACACAACGATTGGATTACATGCGCAACAATCAGGGACGAAGATAGCGGACTAGTGGAAGTCCTAGTCCTCCTAATGATTGATGAAGTACTCTATATAGCTCTTAGTTTGTTTACGTAGAATAACAAAATATTTATATTTGACACCTCATAATATTTAGTTCTCGCTATATGGCTCTTTAGATAAATTTTTTTCCCTAGCAACAATAGAATCATAGGAAAGAATTCACTGAAACAAGACACACAATATGGCTGTCATAAACCTGGCGATTTTCTGGGTATGTTTCTTAATGCAAAACGATCTCCTCTTTCATGGGGTACGCCCCTGGTCTTTTACAGTGCTTGTGGGCACAACCCTACACACGCAAGCAACTCTTGACTCGATGTACCCTAGTCGGACTCGACCTAAAACAATGTGCACACAGGTACTTAGATGTATCAGACTTGGACATCCAAACCGACTAAAAAACCTTGTACTAGGCTTCTTATAAAAGGAAACACACCCGGACTCAACTAATAAAAAAGAATAAATCGGAATCAAATCTGAAATATCCCATTTAATTATTGAGCAGCTAAGAGAATTAAGGAAAAAGAAATTAGAATTTCGGATAAATAAATTCAGAATTTTAAATAGGGATTAGAAATTAGGTCTTTCGGCCCGTTTTGCTGCCCTACTGCCCCTGCATGCACACAGCCTTCTCCTGCGCACCTTTCGCATGCCCCTCTGCCGCCTCATAAGTCTGCAGGTCTGCATGCTGCCTCCTGCATTGCGCCATGCTTCCCTGTTGCTAGCTCCGGTCTCTGCGTTTTCACTGCACAGCTGCTCGGCCCTAGCCCTGCTGCCAGCTTGCTTTCTGCATGCTGCACAGCCGCAGCGTCATATGCTGCCCTTGCGTGCATGTGTTGTTTCTCTGCATGCATACGTGTGCTTTTGGCAGCTAGCTACTTGCTTGCTTTTGCTGATGCTGCTGCATTAGAGAGAGAGAAGGAAGTGGAAGGCAAGAAGAGATCAACAAGGAGAAGGGCGGGATTAAGGAAGAAGGGAAGCAGAAGGTACAGAAGAGGTGAAGACTAGGGTTCTTGATCTGATAATCCCTAGATTGATCTTAGAGTATTGTTAGATCGTTTTGATCATAGGAAGTATAGCTTTAGGGAAACCCTAGTTCGTCGAACAGCACTGTAGAATCTCGCGAGGGTAATTAAGGGTATGTGCGTTCCGATTAAGGGTTTTGGCTAGTTAGAAAAGATGTGGAGAATTTCATTAGCTTTCCAGAAGGTCTAGAACACTAGATTTGGAGTTGTGAGCGAAATGTTACGGCCTCAGGAAGGTCGTTTGTCGAAAAAGACGTTGTTGGTGGCTGTTATGTAGATGGGCTGTTTTCATGTAGTAAATGAAGTAATTTAATTTAGGCGACAACTTGAATAAGCTAGGTAATTTTGAGTAGATTCCAGAATTTGTATTGTTCATTACTTTTAGAGTTATATAAAAAAGATACAAAATTGTGAAGTGTCCTGTCCTAACAGATTCTGCAATAGTCTTGGTTGGAAAGAGGGAAGTAAACGGTGGATTCAGAAGTTCGTCATAACTAGGAAGTTGTAGATAATTTTGTGGGAATTCCATAAAGTATATGTTTCAAGAGATTTAGGGTTCTAATGAGAGAATTAGAGATATTTTACTACTGGAATAGTGGGTAGTGCATCCAGTAGGATCAAGCTAAAAGTGTCGATTTTTTGTAGGCATGCGAAGGCGATTGGTGTAATGTTTTGGTGATGTGTTTTTGGGTATGTTTAAATTGTTTGTACAGGGAGTACAGCCTCTAGCACATTGCCACCACCCCGCTACCTGACTTCTAGAAGTTAAAGAGACAAGTGCTTAGTATAATGGTGAACAACGGGTGTTTGCCGTTGTCTTGTTGATTTGTTACAATGAGAATTAATTACATTTTGTTAAGTTATTTACTTGTTATGGTATTATTGATGAAATGAGTAAGACTGTGATAATGATGCAACTACCATGGGGATGACATGGTGAGATTATTATTGCTTAATGAATTACTGCATTATTCACTTGCATAAGGGCCAGGGCGGTGAGTACTTCCATGATTATGGCTAATCCGGCGTGCCCCATGTTAAAATCCTATAGAGGTAGGGACCACCCCCTAACGAAGGTGGGGGAGAAAAGTGTGTCACTGATGATGAACACTTATCTATACTGGTATCAGCTGAAAGAGGTGCATCATGGCATTTGCATTCATGAGAAAGATATTGGTGTGATTTGAGAATGAGAAGTATGAGATTTATGGTAATGCATTAAATGTTTAATGAATTTGTGTATTTACTGTTGTATCGTGTACTTGCTGAGTCGTGGACTCACCCTTGCTTTATTATTGTTTTAGGTGGTCGGTGACAGCATCTCGCATCGGAAGGGATAGCGCACATGGAATAATTGCACTCACTTCAAATACTTGAAATTACTTGTCCATGAGAATGTTTATTATAGCGTGATGATTTATTCTTTCTAGGACTTCATAATCATTCAATAATTCTAGGTGATTGGTTGAGACCTCTTTATTCATTCATTAGACTATTTATGGACTGCTTATTACCTATTGGTTCTTTATTCAGTATTGCTATCTAGTATGTCGATTCTTATGCAGTTTAGTTGCATTTAATATTTCCTATTGTGACTCGTGGACGGGTTTTTGTTAGTTATTGGCTTGTTGGAATTTATTGCAATATGTGGTTTAGATTAGTAGTTGATGTAGTTGAGTGGCATTCCAGGCTCAGTGTTGAGTCGTGGTGTTACAAAATCAACTCTCCTATTCATACTGTCTACCAATAAGGAAAAATTCCAATTCATATCTAAATTCAGACCCAAATTGAACAGAATAGGATTTCTCCTTTCTGGCTCTTCTCCTGGCTTAATGCGACTCCTGGCTTGCCCTTGTTTTTGGCTCGCACTTGGCACTTGGCCTCACGCTATCCACTGACCCGCACTCACTACACGCTCAGCCACCTCCCATGTCCTATGAGCTGCTGCTTCTAAAGGGATACGGGTAGGCTACGATAGCAACAATTCAAAAATTCTACCACATAAACCAAGAAGCCAAGTAAGAAGATAATCACAGATTGTTACCACCAAGCAGAGCAGCGGAAGAAGACTTGGAGCAGCCTGGTCCAACGAAGAGCGCGTCGATGCAGTGGTCGTAGTTGATCGACCAGCGTCCTCGCGAATCGATCGTCTCCTCTAGCAACCTCTGCAGTTTCTTATGAAGATCGCAAATCGTCCTCAAGCGCAGCGACAACGATGGTGCCTTTATGGTATCCACACGTCGAGGGAAGGAACAACCGTACGCCGGTGTGCTAGCACCAAGTAGCACTGCAGAGCTCTCAGGAAGATGGCGGCTAGGGTTTTGGTAGAGCAACTTGTGTCAACTCTCATCCTCCTCAATAGCCTCAAGCATCTCTTTATATAGTGCTCATGACGGATCCTATCTGAACACGTTTGACGAATCGTATCCGTACTGGTTTGTTCCAACCCGTTAAGTGTGTGACCCGTTAGGTTCATGCGTAATTGGTTGTGACTCGGAGACTCCTTTCCGATCACGAGTCGTTAGCGGCTCTTAGCAGAACATAACGATTCCCGAATACACACGAATTATATCGGACAAACCTTAATGCAATATGATCTACGACTAAATCCATATCACTAATGACCAGCTCGTATCTCTATACGACCAGTTCGCATTTGGTCTCGACCAGTTCGTAACTCTTTACGACCAGGTTTCGACCACTTAGTGTTCATGTTCGACCAGCCTACGACTAGCTCGTATCTCCATACGACTAGTCCATATCTGATCGAACTAAAAGACCTTCTCATGTATTCTCCCTTTACCTCACGATATCTGGTTGAACTCCAGATGAGCTATGTCATCCATGGACTGTTCAATACTTTCTCGATCGAGTGTTGGATAACTTCACGTGGTCGAACACTTCGATCACTAGTGGCATGGTCATGCACTTTCTTTATCCGACAACATCGAGGGGCCCAGAGATATCTCTCCTGTTATGTTAGGAGGAGGCAAATCCCATATCCGACTAATCACATTCCTCCGCATGTTTCATAGTATACCTGAAAGCTACCTTTATGACTACCCAGTTACAGAGTTGCGTTTGGCAACCCCAAAGTGTACTCTTACACATGTAGGAAACCATGTTGATCTCAGGTCTAAGGATTATACATCATCATTGCTTGAGACCAACTGACGACACATAAAATCATAACAATCTCAACAGTGTCTCAAGGTGGGTCAATCCAACTCCATGTTCTCCAACATGTGTTCACATTATTGATTCGATATCCCTATATCCATGATCGGTGAAACATGGTCATCAATCAATACATGTGCTGGTCGATAGAGTCACTAGTGTTCCGACTAGTGACATCCGACTAGGGATTCATTTAGAACGACATCATATAAGTTAAAAGGGCTTCATCGACAAGTCACATACTTGTCAATCTTATAACCAATGATTCATCCAAGGAACTGAATAACATTTATTCAATAACTCATAAACATAGTCGTGATACAATCATCTCTACGATTGCCTCTAGGGCATATCACCAATAGTCTCCCATTTGCACTAGAGTCAATCATATATGTATCTTATACCCACTGCTCTTGTATACGCCTCATGCTTAGGCTGCGGGAGAGACTTTGTCAATGGATCAGAAATATTCAAATTCGTGTGCACTTTGCATATCTTCACATCACCTTTCTCAACGATCTCAAGAATGATGTGATATCGTCGAAGTATGTGCTTGGACTTTTGATGCGATCTATGCTCCTTAGCTTGTGCAATGGCTCCACTATTATCACAATAGAGATCCATTGGACTGGAAGCACTAGATACAACACCCAATTCACAAATGAACTTCCTAATCCATACGGCCTCTTTTGCTGCTTCTGAAGCTGCAATGTACTCAGCCTCTGTTGTAGAATCAGCAATTATTCCCTGCTTGGAACTCTTCCAGCTTAATGTTCCTCCATTCAAACAAAACACAAACCCTGATTGCGATCTAAAATCATCCTTGTCGGTTTGGAAGCTAGCATCGGTGTAACCATTTATGACCAGCTCTTCCTCACCTCTATAAACAAGGAATACATTCTTAGTCCTTCTCAAGTACTTAAGAATATTCTTGACTGCTATCCAGTGACCTTCACCTGGATCCGACTGATATCTGCTCGTAACACTTAGAGCATATGACACATCTGGTCGTGTACATAGCATGGCATACATGATAGATCCTATAGCCGAAGCATATGTGATTCTACTCATTTTGTCTTGCTCATCAGTGGTCAAAGGACACTGACTCTTGCTAAGATTAATGCCATGTGCCATGAGCAAGAAACCTTTCTTGGAATCTTGCATGTTGAACCGTTTCAACACTTTGTCTATGTACATATCCTGGCTTAATCTAATTAGCCTTTTAGATCTATCTTTATAGATCCTTATACCAAGAATATATGCTACATCTCCTAAGTCTTTTATTGAGAAACTATTTCTCAAAGAAGTTTTAACAGATTCAAGCATTGGAATATCATTTTCGATCAGTAGTATGTCATCCACATACAAGATCAGAAACACAAGCTTGCTCCCACTAACCTTCTTGTAAACACAAGGTTCTTCTTCATTCTTGATGAAGTCAAACCCTTTGACCACTTCATCAAAACGAATGTTCCAACTCCGAGATGCTTGCTTCAATCCATAAATGGATTTATTAACCTTGCATACTTTTTTAGCTTCCTTTGGATTGACAAAACCCTCAGGCTATGTCATGTACACATCTCCTCTTAGGTTTAGATTTAGGAAATCCGTTTTGACATCCATTTGCCATATCTCATAATCGAAATATGCAGTAATAGCTAGAATGATCCGGATAGACTTAAGCATCACGATAGGAGAGAAGGTTTCATCATAATCAACACCTTGAATTTGTCTGAAACCCTTCGCAACTAGTCGTGCCTTATGAATGTGAACATTTCCATCCATATCTATCTTTCTCTTAAAAATCCACTTGCACTCAATGGTCTTAACACCATCAGGTGCATCAATCAAGTTCCAAACTTGATTATCATGCATGGACTTTATGTCGGATCTCATGGCTTCATGCCATGGCTCAGAGTCTGGGTCCACCATCGCTTCCGCATAAGTTTTAGGTCTTGGAAATATGCCCTAGAGGCAATCATAGAGATGATTATATTTCATTATGTTCATAATATTGGATAATATGTTATCTTGTTCCTAGAATAATATTGTTAATATTTATTATCAAGTATGTGACTTGATTGTGAAACTCTATATTTACGCAATGATTATTCTTAAATGTTCACAGTCGAAACATATGAGGACACATATGAATAGACTAGCATATGTATTGGTTGATGACTATGTTTCACGGGTCATGGATATGGAGATATCAAACCAATAATATGGACACATGTTAGAGAACATGATGTAGGATTAGATCCACCTTGAGACACTATTGAGATTGTTATGATTCTATGTGTAGTTAGTTGGTCTCAAGTAATGATGATGTATAATCCTTAGACACTCGAGATCGGCATGGTTTCCTACATGTGTAATAGCACTCTTATGGATTGCCAAACGCTACACCGTGAATCGGGTAGTTATAAAGGTAACTTTCGGGTATGCTATGAAACATGCAGAGGAATGTATTTGTGGGATATGGAATTTGCCCTCCTAACATAACGGAGAGATGTCTTTGGGCCCTCGTTGTGATCGGATAAAGAAAGTGCATGGCCATGCCACTAGTAGTCGAAGTGTTCGACCACGTGAAGTTATCCGACACTCAATCGAAAAGTATTGAACAGTCCATGGATGACACAACATCTCATCTGGAGTTCAACCGGACATCGTGAGGCAAATGGAGAATACACGAGTAGGTAAACTTAGATTCGATCGGTTATGGATAGTCGTATGGAATCTGAGCTGGTCATAAAGCTGTCGAACGTAATCACAAAGTGGTTTAAACCTGGTCGTAAGGACTTACAAACTGGTCGTGACCAAATACAAACTGGTCGTATAGAGATAGGATCTGGTCGTAAGTAATGAGGACCCGATCGTAGATCATATTGCATTAAGGTTAAATCGATATAATTTGTGTGTATTAAGGAATCGCTATGTTTTGCTAGGAGCCTTCGACTCATGATCGGAAAGGGTTTCGAGTCACAACCGATGCGCATGAACCTCTGGTCACACACTTAGCGGGTTGGAACAATCCGATCTGGCGTGTTCGGATAGGATCCGTCACGAGCACTATATAAGGAGATGCATGAGGCTGTTTGGGACGTGAATTTTTACACCACCGAAACCCTAGCTACCATATTCCTGAGAGCTCTACCGTGCAACTTGGTGCTAGTACACCGACGTTCGGTTGTTCCTTCCCTAGACATTTGGATACCGTAGAGGCGCTACTGCAACTGTTGCGCTTGAGGACGATCCGCGATCTTCACAAGGAACTGCGGAAGTAGCTAGAGGAGACGATCGACTACGACCACTGCATCGACTTGCTCAACGCTGGACGATCGACTACGACCACTACATCGACGTGCTCTATGTTAGACCAGGCTGCTCTAACCCTTTTTCCGCTGTTCTGCGCGTTTGGTGGTAACGATCTGTGATCATCTACTTGCTTGGCTTCCTGGTTTGCGTGGTAGAAATTTTGTTTGTAGCTATCGTAGCCTACCCCGTGTCCCTACATTAGGCTCATCATTATTTAATAATAATATGTCATGCCCATACCTTATAGGTAATTGACATGGCCTTTTTGATCTACGTGGGGCTGATGCCCCATCTACAGATTTAACAACATTTTGTTCATCCTGTAGAGGTTCAGTAGGAGTTGAAACATTTTCAGATGGTTCCCGAATTTCTTCGAGTTGTACCTTGGTCCCACTGACTCCTTTGAAAAGAAACTCTTTCTCCAAGAAGACACCATTACGGGCAACAAACATTTTGCTATCAACCCGATTATAAAAATAATATCCTTTTGTTTCCTTAGGATACCCCACAAAGAAGCACTAATCGGATTTGGGTGTGAGTTTATCAGACGTCAAACGTTTGACATATACCTCACTACCCCATACCTTGAGAAAAGACAATCTAGGACTCTTCTCGGTCCATATCTCATATGGTGTCTTCTCGACAGTTTTTTTTGTGGAACCCTATTTAAAGTGAAAACCGCTGTTTCTAGAGCGTATCCCCAAAATTGCAATGGAAGATAAGAATGGCTCATCATAGATTGAACCATGTCCAACAATGTTCGATTACGTCGTTCCGATACCCTATTCCATTGAGGTGTTGTCGGGACCCGAAATTACAATTCAGGACCCTCTGTGTTTACTGCACTAGCCCAGGATCATGCTAGTGCACACAGGGTTAACAAAACTGGAAATCGATCCATACAAGCGAAATATAACATAAACGAATAACTTTGATTATTAAATAATGGTTTTGACCTTAAGGTCGAGTTTACATTTATTGAGCCACGCAGAACTAACAGAGAAAATAAGCGGCAGCGAAAAACAGTAGTGGCATCCCATCGATTCACCACGAGCAAAGGTGGGATCAAGACCTCGCGATTAGGCACCTTCGATGAACTTCGTCCTCGTGGTGGTGAAGACTCCTCCTCGCTTGATTCGTCAAAACAAGCGTGAGTACACACGTGCTATAAAGCCACACCACAGAATGCAAAGTATACATGCGGGCTTATTACAAGAGAAAGGCATTCTGCGGTTCTTTTGCGTAAATGCAACTTTTGCAATTTAATACAATTAAATAGATTGAAAGCTTGGTAAAACAAATAGACAATAATAATTTTAACAAGTTATTTCACAAAGACACACACGCCTAAGCAGGTTCTTCACATAGCTAGATGATTTAATCACATAGCTCCTTCCCTACAGTTTTATGAAATTCTACCCCTAGTGTTAAATCCCTAGCATTGTCCATGACCAGCATGACGCTGCTATTCAATAGATTAAGTTACACTCTGCAGAGGTTTGTACACTTTACCCACAAGATACAACCAGTGTAGCTAGCACTGATCATAACAGAGCATTTGAGATACCTTATCTTACTATGCTAGGCCCGTCTCAAAACAGGCATGTGGTCGTACAGGAAGCTCAGTTCTTTAAGCGCACATGGTGAGGTCCTTAACTGACCAAGGCAAGACTTCCAGCTAACCCAACCACATAGACACACAGATTAATATTATCCACACAGTCCACATAGACCACCAATTCACACAGTATCCACCCCTTGCCTCAGTCCAAATCCTTTTTACCACCCGTTGGTTTAAGTGCAACACATGCCATAAAGACACGTAGTACACACAGATTATCAAGATTGCATATTCACTTAGTCAAATTAATCATTTGTACTTCACATGAATAAATGAGTCGTGGCATGACTAAGCAATCTAATCGTTCTAACCAACCCACGTTGGTGCTACAATATTAACCAACTAGATATCAACTAGGGTGACAAAGAACTTAGACATAGCAATTAACAAGGATGGCATAACAATTAGGAATTTACATCTACTCCCAAAATCATTTAAATAATTACTTGAATTAATAATGCAGTAATTTAAAATAAAATAATTTAGCAAACTGGGAATCAAGATGGTCAAAGGTATAGCTTGCCTTGAAAAGGATCTAGGAATTGATCTTGATCTTGGAAAGGTCCTTCTTACCGTCAACTCTTTCAAAGAGCGTCGAAGTCTACTCGTAAACAAGGCAAACAAACAAACTAAATAAATAACAGAGGCAAATAACTCCAAAAAAATAATTAAAAATCTCCAATAGATAGATCTGGATTTTAGATGAATTTAGAAATTTGAATGGATGGATTTGGAGTTAGGATGCAAAAGATATGGAGTTTCAAAGTTTAAATCTAAAGAAAACCCTAAAAATAAGTTCTTGGAATTCCGAATTATTTTCAACGAGAAAAATCGGAATATTGCGCTTGACATGACATCGACATGGCGTCGACCAGGATTTTCGGAAAAAGAAATAAATAAAAAAACGACATGTGGGACCCACATGTTAGAAACACTGACCACAGTGGACCAAGCCCACCGACCACCGACCAGAGAGGGGGAGTGGCGAACCAGCGGCGTGGCGTGGCGACGCCGCCCGGGATGACCTGCAGAGCGAGGTGAGGTGTACGTGACTGGCGTCCACGTCGGCGGGACGTCGGCGGCAATGATGGCGGCCGGACCCAATGGTCACCGGCGCTCTGGTGGTCGCCCGGCGAGTGGAGTGCTATGGGCGTGTTCTTGAGGCTATTCGCTGCCTTCCGCGACTCCGGGTGGTTGGGGTGGTGGTGGCGGCGGCGAGGTCGGGCGGAGAGACCTTCGGGTTTTGTCGGACGGGCGTCCGTGAGGTTTAAGCGGCAGCGGTCGGTCCGGAGGTAGAGGAGGTGACGGCGAACTTGATGGTGGGCTCCACGGCAACGCGGCTGCGGTGGCGGCGCAATCGAAAAATCTCACCGGCGAGGTTCCTTAAAGCTCGAATCGGCGGCAATGTGGAACTCTCGGGTGGAATTGAGCGAGGGTTTTGGAAAGAAGCGAAAAGCAGAGGGTCCTTTATAGGCCTGAAGCGAGCTCGAGGTGGCGTCTTGTGGGTAAATCGCCAGCAACGCCGCCGAGAGAACGAGGATAAAACGCAATTGAAGTTTGAAATTGAGCGAGTCGGTCAAGGAGGAGATAAGGATTGAGTTTGGTCACGAAAATCTGGGAGTTTTGTTAGCGAAATGCAGCGGAGTTGAGCTTCTAGAAAGCGATAATGGCGAAGCCAGTCATGATGAGAAGAAGAACCGGGTCGGAGCGAAGACCTATGGCGGGCCTGGCGTCGAGAGAGGGCTTGGTAGCGAAGCGGAGATCGAGCGTCGGCGACGATCAGCAGTGGAGATTGAAGCGGGCGAGAGAGAGAGAGAGAGAGGCGCTTAAGTGGATCTCCATCAATCGAGATCGGACGGCCACGAAGAGATGGGCCAGATGAGCGAGGAATGGGCGAGAGATTGACCCAGTATTGTTTGGAGATTTAAATAGCTTTTTCTTTTAAGAAATTACGAGAAATTCAAATAAGCAATGGAAAATAGCAAATGAACTTGGAAAAATTCGAGAAAATTCTAGAAAATATGTCCAAGCTCATAGAATCCAAATAAAATAGTTTTGACTATTGTTCATGTTGACTTTAGTCATATTAAATTGTTTTGTTACACAAAGTCCAATATTAAGCTTTTTAATTTAAATTCAAATAAATCCAAATGATGAATTTTCTCATTACACTATTTAAAAGGTTTTAAAAGCTCGAAAATTGGGATGTTACAAACCTCCCCCTTAAAGGAATCTCGTCCCGAGATTCAAGCTAGTGGAGAAAAGGCTAGGAAACTTCGGCTTTCGGCTCTTCTTCACGCTCCCACATGGCTTCACTTTACGAGTGGTGGCTCCTTGCACTTTGCAAAAACGAACCGTCTTGCTTCTGGTCCGACGTTCTGCGACATCCAGAATCTTGACCGGTTGCTCTTTGTAGGTGAGGTCTTCTTTTAGTTCAATTGACTCCAGCGGGGTTTGTTCTTCCGGCACACGAAGACACTTCTTCAACTGAGAGACATGAAAGACATCGTGTACCCCTGCTAACGACTGCGGTAGCTCCAGCTGATAGGCTACTTCTCCACGGCGTTCTAAGATCTTGAACGGACCAACATACCGAGGGGCAAGCTTCCCTTTGGCATGGAACCTTTTCACACCTCTCAGGGGCGTAACTCGGAGATACACAAAATCTTCTGGCTCGAAACTGAGATCACGTCGACGATTATCGGCATAACTCTTACGCTTCGATGAGCTATCCTCGATCTCTCACGATCATAGCCACTTGTTCTTACGCTTCTTGAATAATATCTGGACGAAGATATGCGTTCAATTTGTTTGTCCAATTCAGCGGGGTTACGCAACACGACCATACAAAGCTTCAAAAGGTGACATTTGCGGTGGCTTGATAGTCATTGTTGTCTGAGAACTCGCATATGGCAAACTCTTATCCCAACTAGTAGCATTTGCTAGGGCACATGCTCTCAACATATCTTCCAATATCGATTAACCCTTCGGTCATGTCCATCATGCAGGGGATGATCGCGATCTTGAAATTCAAAGTGAGTCCCTAAGGCTTCATGTAAACTCTGCCAAAATCGGAGGTGGCGAGATCCTCGATCGACACTATCTTCTTGGGCACACCATGCAAACCGACAATCTTTGCCATATATAGCTCGCTAGACGATCTCTGAGTGCGTGGTTTTGGTGGCAAGAAATGAGCAACTTTAGTCGACGATCCACTATTACCCAAATCGAATCGTAACTTGATTGAGTCTTGGGTAAACCGGTGATGAAATCCATTCCGACTTCTTCCCACTTCCACTCTGGAATCTTCAAGGGTTGCAATAGACTGCGGGCCTCTGGTGTTCTGCTTTGACTTTCGACACGTCGCGCACAAGGCAACGAACTCTGCGGCGTCTCGTTTCAAATTCGCCACCAAAACTTATTCTTAACATCTGATACATCTTAGTACTACCGGGGTGAATCGAATACTTTGAGTCATGGGCCTCCTTCAAAATTAGCATCCTCAATCCATCAACATCCGGAGCGCAGATCGTCCATTGATCCACAAGATATCCCGATCATCCTTGTGAAGTCCTTGAACTTTCCTTCATCATCTTCTTCTTAATGTCGGAGAACTCGAGTCTTTCTACCGAGCTTGTAATCTGCTTCTCCAAAGTAGATATGCTTCCAAATTTGCCACGAATCCTTCAGATACTACCTCTAGCTTCAACTTCGGAATTCCTCTTGAAGTTCGAACAAGGCTCTTTTACTTCCACGGCATTGCGATTGGCTCTTCTGACTCAAAGCATCACAGCGACATTGGCTTTACCAGGATGGTAATGGATCCCAAGATTATAATCTTTTATCAATTCTAGCCATCTTCTCTGTCTCATATTCAGATCCGACTGAGTGAAAATATATTTTAAGCTTTTATGATCGGTATATATCTCGCAATGACATCTGATGAGGTAATGACGCCAAATCTTCAAGGCATGCACTCTGCGGCTAATTCCAAGTCATGGGTAGGGTAATTCTCTTCATGGGGCCTTAACTGCCTTGATGCATAAGCGACAGCTCTTCCTTCTTGCATCAGGACACACCCTAATCCTTGACGCGAAGCATCACAATAGATATCAAAATCCTTACGAATATCCCAAAAAATCAAGATTTGGGTGAAGTCAAACGCTTCTTCAATTCTTGAAAACTTTCCTCACAAGCCGAGTCCAAGTAAACTTTTTTCCTTCTTCAACAATTGCGTAAGAGGTTTAGCAATTGATGAGAATCCTTCGATGAAACGACGGTAGTATCCCGCCAATCCCAAGAAACTACGAACTGAGTGGACCGTCTTGGGTTGCTCCCGCTTAACACTTTCTTTTAACTTTATTTGGGGTCAATCACTACTCCTGCAATTGTCATCACATGACCAAGGAAATCCACTTCCTTTTCCGAAATCACACTTGCTAAACTTAGCATACAACCGATGCTCTCTGAGCTTCCTAGGATTAATCTCAAATGTTGACATGTTCTTCTTGACTTGGAGTAAACCAAAATATAAATCGATGAATACAACTACAAATTTATCCAAATATTCCATGAATACCTTATTCATCATGTTCATGAAATAGGCGGGGCATTAGTCGGACCAAAGGACATGACTAAGAACTCATAATGTCCGTCTGAGTGTTGAAAGCGGTCTTAGGTACATCCTTAGGACAAATCTTCAATCGATGGTAACTCGCCGCAGACGATCTTGAGAACACTCGGCTCCTTTCATCCGGGTCAAGCAGATCATCTATCCGGGGCAATGGGTACTTGTTCTTGATAGTGACTTCATTGAGAGCCCTAGTCGATGCACATCCTCATGCTTCCATCCTTCTTCTTGACAAACAAAACTGGTGCTCCCCATGGCGACGAACTAGGCCTCACAAAACCTTTCTCCAAAAGTTCTTCTATCTGCTTTCTTCATCTCTACCAACTCATCGGTGGCATCCGATAAGGTCTCTTCGAGATAGGGGCATTCTCGGCACTAGATCGATGACAAACTTCGATGTCACGATCGGTGGCATCCTCGTAATTCTTACGGGAACACATCTGGATACTCTTTGACGACCGCACATCTTCCAACTCAACGGTCTTGGTGTTGACTATCAAATGCCCATTACGCCTTGAGGTAGCTAGGAACTCCACTTTGTTTCCTCTAGTATCCTCGATTATAGCGGCTCTTGACCACAATCTAGCACGGCTTTGTGCTTGGTTAACCAATCCATGCCAAGGATGACATCTATGGTTTGGGTGTCTAGAATAATTAGGTTAGCTAGAAACTCAACTCCACTATGAGTAACTTAGCCCCTAAACAACCCACATTAGAACTTAGCTCGCTCGGTATCGGACTAACAGATGCGCTTAAGTTGCATAACTTCCAATTTATTCTTAGTTGCAAAAACTCCGAAACAAGCGAATGCGAAGCTCGTAATCAAAGCGAATCTAGGCAGTCTTGAATTTACTAGGAACTTACCCATCGACATCTGGTGCTTCTGGGCTCCTTCTAGAGTGACGTGATTAACACGACCTCGACAAGCCGATCGAGGCGCTCCTCTGGTTGATGGTTCCTGAGAAACTCCTTGATTGTTACTCGCATGGGGTCTTGGCGGTGTTGCTCCAAGGTTGAAGCGAATTTGGAGTGATAGTTCCTTCGAGGACACCGATTAGCAAAATGTCTGGCCGACGACAATTGTAACACACTCTCGCTTCATTCTGCAGTTGTTGTTCCTCGGGGTGGGGTTGATCGTAGGGTTGCGAGAGTTCTGAATAAGAGGACGAGGTGCTGAAGGCGGTGCAGGTGTCCTGAAAGAACTCTGTGGCTGGAAACGATTAAACTGCTGTGGCACTACTCTTGCCCTCTGTTGTTGTGGCTGATGGCTTCCTTGCTGAATCATCCTACGCTTGCGGTGGTCCTCCAGTTCTTTGCGTTTGTCCTCCATGACCAACGCCTTGTTAACCAACTCCTGAAAATCTGGGAAGGTATGGGCAAGCAGGCTGACTTGCAGTCCTGAGTTCAGACCCTTCAAGAAGCGGCTCTGGCGAGACCTGTCATTAGCGACATCTTCCGGAGCATAGCGAGCTAGCCGAAAAACTTATTCGTAGTCATCACATCGACATACCCCTTGCTTGAGAGCGCGAACTCATCCTTCTTGAGATCCATAATACCTTCAGTACATGATATTGGCGAAAGGTCGCGAAAAATTCTTCCCATGTGATGTTCTCGGTGCCTCATGCGCCAAGCAGAAATTTTCCCACCATTCTCGCAGCCTATGCCCTCCATCCGATGAGTGGCATACAAAACCTTCTCATGATCGCCGCATTGGGTGATCGCCAGCTTCCTCTCAATCACGCTGAAGCCAATCATCGCCTCTCACCGGCGTGACATGTCCAGAGAAAGTTGGCGGACGGGTCCTCATGAATTGACCAACTTGATGGTCCCCGATGACCATGAGCGATCGGGCCCTCCCGACGATTGTTGTTGATGTTGTTGTTGTTGTTGTTCATGGCTCAGATCTGGTTCATCATCGTATACATCATCGAGTTTGTCTTTGCCATGAAAGCTCCAAGTTACGCAAGTCAATAGGTGGTGCTTGGGGTGGCACTACTCTGTGAGGGTTTGCTCATTGCCTTGATCCTTGGGCTCCGGATCCACCGGGCGGCATGGCGAGTCCGAACCATCTGGTGAAGCTCCATAGGTTAGATAAGGTAGAGAGCACAAGGTGAGTTAAGATCTAGACAGGGATAGATTAAACCCAACAAACACTGACTCAAGAAACTTCAATGAAATAATCTTTATTAATATTTTAATAGCATGGTCGCAACAAATGCCTAAGGGCCTTTGCGGCTCATGCTTACACTGAGAAAATAAATCGGACCTAAGCACACAAGCTACCGCCTAAAGGGCGACTCGAAAAAGAAATCGCTAAGCTCGACTAAACTGGAACTCAAACGAACTACTCGAGAAAGCCTCCAAAGCCACGGCGACGCCTCGCTGGTGTAGACTCAAGTGGCCGCATCCTCATGGCGGTTCGATGCCGAGGCTGGTGCGGCGAGGCGAGTGTCTTTGGTGCAGTCTGTGGCTCTCCGTGGCAGTCAGCTCGGCGGATCCTCTGGAATCTCCTCTGGATCTTCTTGACTTCTTCGGATCTTCCTCTTGATCATCTTCGAGCTCATCTTGACCATAGAGGCGTGCTCTAGTGGCGATCCTTTCTCGGCTTCTTCCCAGTTCGATAGGCGCACCTCGGCTCGGTGGCGGCCATCTCCAGCGACTCCTCTGGCAACAGTGAACCGTGCAAGATGCACTCATGTGGCATTGCCTTCCCGCTTGTAGACGGAAGCGCGAATATCTCCCCGGCGCTCTCGGGTGATAGCGATAACAGTGTGTTGCGCTCTTCAACAGAGATGTGGCGACTCGAGTATGGCGACGCGATGACTCTGGATTCCTTGCATGAAGGTGATCCTCCCGATGAGATATCCAAAGGTGGCTACCTCTAGTGTTCCTCTGGCGTGAGCCGTCAAAGGGCAGACTATACCACGATCCCGCCCATTGACCATGTACTCACCGCCTCGGTACATCGGCGTTCGAAGCCTCAAGTGTCTGCGGAACTTCCACACTCTGCGGCAAGTCCTCCGTTGCAATCTCCAAAGTCTCAAGGTAAGGCATCATCACGACATGATAAGGTGTAAGAACCACGTTAAAGCAATGGGAGAGGAAAGATTTTAGCAATAGATGAGTCGAGAGAGATATGAGAGGAGTTAAGCAATTCATTTAATCTTGCAAGTTAAATTTTTCTTTAGAAAATAATTTGGACACTCGAACGCCAATCTACTAAGGTCTAGACCTCACAACAAGATAGCTCGATACCACTTTTGTCGGGACCCGAATTACAATTCAGACCCTTCAGGTTTATCGTGACTAGCCGAGGATCATGCTAGTGCACACAGGTTAACAAAACCGAAATCGATCCATACAAGCGAAATATAACATAAACGAATAACTTTGATTATTAAATAATGGTTTTGACCTTAAGGTCGAGTTTACATTTATTGAGCCACGCAGGCTAACTGAGAGAAAATAAACGGCGTGAAATGTAAAGCGGTAGTGGCATCCCATCGATTCACCACAGCAACCGATCGATCAAGACTCGCGATTAGGCACCTTCGATGAACTCGCCCTCGTAAGTCGGTGAAGACTCCTCCTCTGCTTGATTCGTCAAAACAAGCGTGAGTACACACCGCATCGCAAGCCACACCACAGAATGCAAAGTATACATGCAAAGCTTATTACAAGAGAAAGGCATTCTGCGGTTCTTTTGCGTAAATGCAACTTTTGCAATTTAATACAATTAAATAGATTGAAAGTGGTAAAACAAATAGACAATAATAATTTTAACAAGTTATTTCACAAAGACACACACAGCCTAAGCAGGGTTCTTCACATAGCTAGATGATTTAATCACATAGCTCCTTCCCACACAGCTTTTATGAAATTCTACCCTAGTGTTAAATCCCGAGCATTGTCCATGATCATGACGCGCTATTCAATAGATTAAGTTACACTCTGCAGAGGTTTGTACACTTTACCCACAAGATACAACCAAGCAGTAGCTAGCATCGATCATAACAGAGCATTTGGATACCTTATCTTACTATGCTAGGCCTGTCTCAAAACAGCATGTGGTCGCACAGAAGCTCAGTTCTTTAGCGCACATGGTGAGGTCCTTAATCCACCAAGGCAAGACTTCCACTAACCCAACCACATAGACACACAGATTAATATTATCCACACAAATCCACATAGACCACCAATTCACACAAGATCCACCCCTTGCCTCACCCAAATCCTTTTTACCACCCGTTGGTTTAAGTGCAACACATGCCATAAAGACACGTAGTACACACAGATTATCCAATATTGCATATTCACTTAGTCAAATTAATCATTTGTACTTCACATGAATAAATGAGTCGTGGCATGACTAAGCAATCTAATCGTTCTAACCAACCCACGTTGGTGCTACAATATTAACCAACTAGATATCAACTAGGGTGACAAAGAACTTAGACATAGCAATTAACAAGGATGGCATAACAATTAGGAATTTACATCTACTCCCAAAATCATTTAAATAATTACTTGAATTAATAATGCAAGAATTTAAAATAAAATAATTTAGCAAACTGGGAATCAAGATGGTCAAAGGTATAGCTTGCCTTGAAAAGGATCTAGGAATTGATCTTGATCTTGGAAAGGTCCTTCTTCGTCAACTCTTTCAAAGAACGTCAAGTCTACTCGCAAACAAGGCAAACAAACAAACTAAATAAATAACAGAGGCAAATAACTCCAAAAAAATAATTAAAAATCTCCAATAGATAGATCTGGATTTTAGATGAATTTAGAAATTTGAATGGATGGATTTGGAGTTAGGATGCAAAAGATATGGAGTTTCAAAGTTTAAATCTAAAGAAAACCCTAAAAATAGGATTTATCGAATTCGAATTATTTTTCAACGTAAAAATCGGAATATTGCGCCAAAGATGACATCAACATGGCGTCGACCCGGATTTTCGGAAAAGAAATAAATAAAGAAAACCCGACATGTGGGACCCACATGTTAGAGGCACTGACACGCGCGACCAAGCCCACCGAGCCACCGACCTTTGGACGGGCCGAGGTGGCTAACCCGCTGGCATGCAGCGTGCGCCGACGCGCCCACCCGTGATGACACGCAGTACGAGGTGTAGGTGGCACGCGTCCGTCGCCCACGCCGGCGAGCACGCCACGGCGGCCGGCAGGACCAATGGTCACCGGCGGCTACGGTGGTCGCCGCGAGGGGGGTGCTATGGGCGTGTTGTTTGAGGCTATTGCGCACCTTCGTGCAGCTCCGTGGTTGGGGGTGGCTGTGGTGGCGGGCGAGGTCGGGCGGAGAGACCTTCGGGTTTTGTTTGGACGAGGCCCCGTGAGGTTTAAGCGACAGCGATCGGTCCGGAGGTAGAGGAGGTGACGGCGAACTTGATGGTGGGCTCCACGACGACGCCATGGCTGCGGTGGCGGCGCATCGAAGAAATCTCACCGGCGAGGTTCCTTAAAGCTCGAATCGGCGGCAATGTGGAGGCTCTCGTGGAATTGAGCGAGGGTTTTGGAAAGAAGCGAAGGCGGCAGAGGGTCCTTTATAGGCATGGCGAGCTCGAGGTGGCGTCTTGGGGTAAACCGCCTCAAACGCCTGCATGAGGAACAGGATAGAAACGAATTCAAGTTTGAAATTGAACAGGAGTCGGAGGAGATAAGGATTGAGTTTGGTGCTAAAATCGGGAGTTTTGTTAGCGTAAACGGCATGAGGTTGAGCTTCTAGAAAGCGATAATGGCGAAGCATCCGCAGTCGCGAGGAAGAAGACCGGTCGAGACGAAGACCTCAGAGCGGGCCACGCTGGTCGAGAGAGGACGCGGCCTTGGCGCGGAGATCGGCCCAAATGACGATCCAATCAGTGGAGATTGAAGCGAGCGAGGAGAGAGAGCGAGAGAGAGAGAGGCTCCATCATCTCCATCCAATCCAGACGGACCCACGAAGAGATGGGCCGATGAATGTGAATGGGCCGAGAGATTCGCCCAAATGATTTGGAGATTTAAATAGCTTTTTCTTTTTAAGAAATTACGAGAAATTCAAATAAGCAATGGAAAATAGCAAATGAACTTGGAAAAATTCGAAAAATTCTAGAAAATATGTCCAAGCTCATAGAATCCAAATAAAATAGTTTTGACTATTGTTCATGTTGACTTTAGTCATATTAAATTGTTTTGTTACACAAAGTCCAATATTAAGCTTTTAATTTAAATTCAAATAAATCCAAATGATGAATTTTCTCATTACACTATTTAAAAGGTTTTAAAAGCTCAAAATTGGGATGTTACAGTGTTCCCTGAATGAGTAAGTCAGGAACAATTCCACATCTCTTTAGATGATCACCAAACTCATGGCTCAAATATTCACCTCCACGATCAGATCGTAGACATTTGATTGTCTTGCCAAGTTGATTATGCACTTCATTATGAAATTCTTTGAACTTTTCAAATGATTCTGACTTATGTCTCATCAAGTAGACATAGCCATATCTACTGAAATCATCAGTAAATGTTATGAAGTACTGAAAACCACCTCTGGTCGAAGTGCTCATTGGTCCACATACATCTGAATGTATTACGACTAGTAGATCACTCGCCCTCTCACCTCTGGTCGTGAAGGGTGTTTTTATCATCTTGCCAAGTAAACAAAATTCACATGTTTCAAATGATTCAAAATCAAATAAGTTTAGAAGACGATCTTTATGGAGCTTCATCATGCGCTTCTCATTTATATGACCAAGACGACAATGCCAGATAAATGTGGGATTCAATTCATTTGGTCGAAGTCTCTTAGCATTAATGTTATAGATGGGCTCATCCTCAAGATTCAAAACATACAATCCATTCACCAATGGAGCATGGCCATAAAGCATATCTTCAAAATATATTGAACAACAATTGTTCTTTAGTTTGAACTCATAACCTTCTGCTCCTAAACAAGAAGCAGAAATAATGTTTTTGCTTAAGGCTGGAATATAATAACAATTATTTAGTTCCATAACTAATCCTGAGGGTAAAGCTAATGGTAAGGTGCCAATAGCTAATGCAGCAACTCTTGCTCCATTGCCCACTTGAAGATCAACATCTCCTCTTGCCAAGTATCTGTTGGAAATATGCCCTAGAGGCAATCATAGAGATGATTATATTTCATTATGTTCATGACATTGGATAATGTGTTATCTTGTTCCTAGAATAATATTGTTAATATTTATTATCAAGTATGTGACTTGGTTGTGAAACTCTATATTCTGCGATAATTATTCTTATACGATCCTCGGTCGTAAACATATGAGGACACATATGAATAGACTAGCATATGTATTGGTTGATGACTATGTTTCACGAGTCATAGATATGGAGATATCAAACCAATAATATGGACACATGTTAGAGAACATGATGTTGGATAAGACCCACCTTGAGGCACTATTGAGATTGTTATGAATCTATGTGTCATTAGTTGGTCTCAAGCAATGATGATGTATAATCCTTAGACCGAGATCAAGATGGTTTCCTACATGTGTAAGAGCACTCTTAGGGGTTGCCAAACGCTACACCGTGAATCGGGTAGTTATAAAGGTAGCTTTGGGTATGCTCAAACATGGAGAGGAATGTGACTAGTCGGATATGGGATTTGCCCTCCTAACATAACAGAGAGATGTCTCTGGGCCCTCGTTGTGATCGGATAAAGAAAGTGCATGGCCATGCCACTAGTAGTCGAAATGTTCACCACGTAAAGTTATCTCGACACTCGATCGAGAAAGTATTGAGCAGTCCATGGATGACACAACATCTCACCCGAGTTCAACCGCACATCGTGAGGCAAAGGGAGTATACACGAGTAGGTCGCTCGGTCGACGAGCCTGATCGTCATAAGCAAATACTGAGCTAGTCGTGATCGGTCGAACGTAATCACAGAGTGGTCGTAACACAGTCGTAAGGAGTTACGAATCGTAGTGACCACATACTGAACTGGTCAGATATAGATAGGACTCGTCGTAAGTGATGAAGACTTGTCATAGATCATATTGCATTAAGGTTCGTCCGATATAATTTGTGTGTATTCGGGAATCGATATGTTCGCTAGGAGCCGCTTCGACTCGTGGTCGGAAGGGTTTCCAGTCACAACCGAACTACACATGAACCTGCTGTGGTCACACACTTAACGGGTTGGAACAAACCAAGACGAATACGATTCAATGGCGTGTCCGGATAGGATCCGTCCACGAGCACTATATAAGGAGGTGCATGAGGCTATTGGGAGGATGCGTGAAACACCACCAAACCCTAGCCGCCATCTTCTGAGAGCTCCACCGTGCGATTTGGTGCTAGCACACCGTGCATTTATTGTTCCTTCCTTGGACGTGTGGATACCGTAGAGGCGCTACTACGATTGTTGCGCTTGAGGATGATCCGCGATCTTCACAAGGAACCGCAGACGTTGCTGGAGGAGACGATCGACTCGTGAGGACATTGGACGATCGACTACGACCACTACATCGACGCGCTCTTCGTTGGACTGGCTGCTCCAACCCTTCTTCCGCTGCTCAAGGCTCGTGGTAACGATCTATGATCATCTACTTGCATGGCTTCCTGGTTTGCGTGGTAGAAATTTTTGTTTGTAGCTATCGTAGCCTACCCGTGACCCAACAGTGGTATCAGAGTCATCCTGCGTAGTTTTTGATCTGGATCGATCGCATATACTTGATATGTGGTAGTAGTAGATTGGATCTATTACTGGTCGATTTTGGTAACCTAGATCGGTTCCATATAGATGGAACGACCTAGACCCTGGTCGATAAGATCGATCGGTTTCTCGGTGGTAGTAGATGGGTTTACGAGGAGGTATGAGCTATAAGGACCAGATGGTTTATTGCACTTGTCCACGACTAGACTGCATATCACTCCTACCGGTCGGAATTCGCCATCGAGTATGCCGCAAAGATGTGGTCGATCAAGGCATTGATCGGATTGGTTCGAATAGGGCTAATTTGATTAACCCGATGATTTCCAAGGCTCGACACGTGAATAAGATTCATGTTTTAAAAGGTTTCGAGCGTCTTTGCCTATTCGCATCGCCATAGGTAGGTAGTGTGCTCATGTCATCCGTTAGAATTGGATTCTGTGCATAACTTGTTTTTGCAGGGATTGATGTGAATAGTATGACCCATACTGTTTCATGTATGAGATGCATGTATGCTTGTAATATTCATGACCTGCGTGTCATGTTAATTGCAAACAAAGGTCATTTATAATTGTATAACGGCTCATGCGTGTCGACTTGTGATGCTTTTTACTCCTTGTGTTTCATTACTAGTGCTATTAGAAATAATGGCTTAGTAGGAGTGCTTGGAGGAGTCCACCACTTGAAGACATGGTGAACAGGATGCATGGCGATGGAGATTACCATAAAAAGGGTCATGCTATATCACAATGCAATTTGATTGTCTGTGAATGCCTTTACATTCTGTTCATTTATTTCTATGCATGTTATTTTGCTTTAATTGCTTTTAACATGATAGAAGTAAAATTCTCACTTAATATTAAGTTAAATTGATGCCCTCCCAAATATGCCGCACCATCCAAAGTCATGTATTTTAATGGTAGGTCTTGCCAAAGCAGAGTGCCATTAACTCTCCTTGACTAGATGGGTTTGTGTCGACACTTACACGCGGGCATTGGTTTAACTTAACAAGGTTATCATAACGATTGTGGACCTTGGGGCATAAAGGTTGGGTCTTAGCATACAGATGTTGCCCAACAACAAGAGTCATATAGTTGATATGATTAGCAAAGGTTGCTTACCATTTTCACTAGTTTTCTAGCAAAGGAAGCCAAAGCTCACTAGTTGATTAAATGATTATGGATCTTGAATCATTAAATGTCATAAGAGGGATATGGTGTTTAGTGGGAGTATCTTTATTAAATTGTTTAATAGAAGTTACTTTAATGAACATATGTCTTAGTTTTGCATATATTTTTGTTGTAGATCATGGCACCAAGCTGCAGATACCTACATCCAGCTTTTGCTTTTACGCTCGATACTTGAAAAGAAAAACTTAATGGAACAAATTTTATGGATTGGTCCCAAACCTTGAGAATTGTTCTCGGGCAAGATAAAAGGAACATGTTCTAGAAGAACCAATTCCGATGTGCTTACAGTAAAGTGTTCTTCTTTGCTATTAAAACCGCCTATAAAAGGCATGTGATGAGTCCCTTGATGTTAGCTATCTCATGCTTGTCGCTATGAACTCGCACCTTCGTAGCGCTTTGAGAACATAGAGGCCTCACGATATGATCGTGGCGCCAAAGGCATGTTTGAGACACAAGCAAGAACCGAGAGATTTGAGATCTCAAAGAACTTGTTTGGATGTAAGCTAGCCGAGGGTGGTTCGGTGAGCCCTCATGTAATCAAAATGGTTGGTTACACACGAGCTTGGAAAAACTTGGTTTTCCACTTAGCCAAGAATTGGCTACAGATTTGATTCTTGCTTCGCTTCGAAAGCTATGGCGATTCATTTTGAACTTCCATATGAACAGCTTAGACAAGAATCTCACCGAATCGCATATGATGCTTAAGACAATGAGAGGGCAAGATTAAGAAATGCAACAATCATGTGATGATGGTGCAAAAGAGTACAAGCTTCAAGAAGAAGGCTAAGACTTGGGTCAAGAAAAGGGCAAGGCTAAAGTTTCGATGAGATCCAAACCGACAAACCTAAACCCAAGACTAAGTCCGCCCGACTCAAGAGAATGAATGCTTTTACCGCAAAGAACTAGGCCATCGGAAGAGGAACCGCAAGAAATACCGGCCGATCGAGAAAAGAATGGTGGGACTAAAACTTCCACTACAGTATTAATGTTATAGAAGTTTTTCTTCTTGACTCTTCCGTTAACTCATGGGTATTTGATAACTGGATCGGTTGCTCATATTTGCAATTCGATGCGAGTCTAACAAGAAGTAGGATGATTGCAAGGGCAAGATGGATCTTGGCGTCGGGAATAAAGCAAAGGTTGCTTGCATTAGCCGTCGGGACTATGCCACTACTTTTGCCTTCGTGATTTATTATGGAATTGAATAATTGTTATTACGCTCAACCATTAGTAGAAACATTATCTCTGCCTCATGTTTGATGGCAGAGGGTTATAAGTTCATTATAGAGAACAATGGTTGTTCTATATTTTTGAATGAAGTGTTTTATGGCTATGCACCTATTTTGAATGGGTTGTTTATTTTAAATCTTGATGATGCATCAGTCTATAATATTAATGCTAAAAGGCTTCGACCTAATGAAATAAATTCCACTTTTATTTGGCATTGTCGTTTGGGTCACATAAGTGAGAAACGCATGAAAAAGCTCCATAATGATGGAACTCTAAACTCATTTGATTTAGAATCATTTGAAACATGCGAGTCTTGCCTGGTCGGAAAGATGACCAAGACGCCTTTCACTGGTCGTAGTGAAAGGGCGCACGACCAGTTGGAACTCGTACATACTGATGTATGTGGACCAATAAGCACGACAGCCAGAGGTGGTTTTCAAGCTTCATTACTTTCACCGATGACTATAGTAGATATGGTTATATCTACTTAATGAGGCACAAGTCGGAATCCTTTGAAAAGTTCAAGGAGTTCCGAATGAAGTCGTAATCAATCTTGGCAAGACAATCAAATCTTTACGATCCGATCGTGGAGGTGAGTTTTTGAGCCATGAGTTTGGTAATCATTTGAAACAATGTGGAATTGTTCCATACCTTACACCACCCGCACTCCACAATGGAATGGGGTGTCCGAGCAACAGAATAGACCTTGTTGGACATGGTTCGATCAATGATGAGCCAATCGGATCGCCATTATATTTTTGGGGTTATGCTCTAGAAACCGCCGCTTTCATTTTAAATAAGGTACCATCTAAATCAATAGATAAGACACCATATGAGATGTGGACCGAAAAGTCCTAGTTTGTCTTTTTCTAAGGATTTGGGGATGTGATGTCTATGTTAAACGCTTGACGCCCGATAAGCTCACACCCAAATCGATAAATGCTTTTTATAGGATATCCTAGGGAAACCAAAGGATATTATTTCTACAACCGGAAGAGGACAAAGTTTTTGTTGTCTCAAATGGTGTCTTTTGGAGAAAGAGTTTCTTTCAAAAGGAGTCGATGGGAGAAAGGTGCAACTCAAGAAATTCGGAAACATCTCAAAGTGTTTCAACTCCTATTGAACCTCTATCGATGAACAAATTGTTGTTGAACTCAGAGATAAGGCACCAAATTTCCCGTAGATCTAAAAGGCCGCGTCAATTGCCTACAAGGTATGGGCATGACGATTATTATTGAATAATGGTGAGCCTAAGACTTATGAGGAAGCGATGATGGACCCGGACTCGAGAAATGGCTTGGAGCCATGAAATCAAATAGATTCCATGAGAGAAAATCAGGTTTGAACCCGGTCGATCCACTTGATGGTGTCAAAACCATTGAGTGCAAATGGATCTATAAGAAAAGATTGATATGGATGGAAATGTTCACATTCATAAGGCTCGACTAGTCGCAAAAGGTTTTCGACAAGTTCAAGGAGTTGACTACGATGAGACTTTCTCACCAGTAGCGATGCTTAAATCTGTTCGGATCATTCTAGCAATTGCTGCATATTTCGACTATGAGATATGGCAAATGGATGTCAAAACAAATTTCCTTAATGGAAACCTAGATGAGGATGTGTACATGACACAACCTGAAGGTTTTGTCGATCCAAAGAATGCTAGTAAAGTATGCAAACTTCAAAAGTCCATTTATGGGTTGAAGCAAGCATCTCGGAGTTGGAATATACGTTTTGATGAGGAGATCAAAAGGTTTGGTTTCGTCAAGAACAAAGAAGAACCTTGTGTTTACATGAAGGTTAGTGGGAGCGCACTTGTTATTCTGATCTTGTATGTAGATGACATACTACTGGTCGGAAATGACATTCCGATGTTAGAATCATTAAATCTTCATTAAGAAAAAGTTTTCAATGAAAGATTTAGGAGATGCAGCATATATCTTGGGAATAAGGATCTATAGAGATAGATCTAAGAGGCTAATTGGATTAAGCCAGGAAATGTACATAGACAAAGTGTTGAATCGGTTCAACATGCAAAATTCCAAGAGAGGATTCTTGCCCATGGCACATGGCATTAATCTTAGCAAGAATCGGTCCTCCACCACCGATGAGCGAGACAAAATGAGTGATATTCCATATGCTTCGCCATTGGATCTATCATGTACGCCATGATATGTACACGACACAGATGTATCATATGCTCTAAGTGTTACGGCAGATACCAAGTCGATCCCGTGAATGTCATCGACACCGTGAAAAACATTCTTAAGTACTTAAGAAGGACTAAGGATGTGTTCCTAGTTTATGGCGGTGATGAAGAGCTCGTTGTAAATGGTTACACCGATGCAAGCTTTCAAACCGACAAAGATGATTATCGTTACAATCTGGTTTTGTATTCATTTTGAATGGAGGAGCAAAGGAGTCGAAAAGTTCCAAGCAAGAGACTTTTCTTCGATTCCACGATGTAGTCGAGTACATTGCGCTTCAAGTCGCAAAAGAAGGTGTTTGGATAAGGAATTTCATTCTTGAATTGGGAATGGTTCCAAGTGCCTCGAGCCCAATGGATCTCTATTGTGACAACAATGGAGCCATTGCTCAAGCTAAGGAGCCTAGATCCCATCAAGTCCAAACACATACTCAAAGCGTTATCATCTTATCCGCGAATTGGTGGATAGAGGAGATGTTAAGATATGCAAAGTTCATACGGATTTAAATGTTGTCGATCCGCTGACAAAGCCTCTCACACGCCCAAAGCATGAGGCACACACAAGAGCTATCCAGATAGATACCTAAAATGATTGACTCTAGTGCAAGTGGGAGATCATGGAAATATGCCCTAGAGGCAATCATAGAGATGATTATATTTCATTATGTTCATGACATTGATAATGTGTTATCTTGTTCCTAGAATAATATTGTTAATATTTATTATCAAGTATGTGACTTGGTTGTGAAACTCTATATTCTCGCGATAATTATTCTTATACGATCCTCGGTCGTAAACATATGAGGACACATATGAATAGACTAGCATATGTATTGGTTGATGACTATGTTTCACGAGTCATAGATATGGAGATATCAAACCAATAATATGGACACATGTTAGAGAACATGATGTTGGATAAGACCCACCTTGAGGCACTATTGAGATTGTTATGAATCTATGTGTCATTAGTTGGTCTCAAGCAATGATGATGTATAATCCTTAGACCTGAGATCAAGATGGTTTCCTACATGTGTAAGAGCACTTTAGGGGTTGCCAAACGCTACACCGTGAATCGGGTAGTTATAAAGGTAGCTTTGGTATGCTCAAACATGGAGAGGAATGTGACTAGTCGGATATGGATTTGCCCTCCTAACATAACAGAGAGATGTCTCGGCCCTCGCAGATCGGATAAAGAAAGTGCATGGCCATGCCACTAGTAGTCGAAATGTTCGACCACGTAAAGTTATCTCGACACTCGATCGAGAAAGTATTGAACATACCCATGGATGACACAACATCTCACCCGAGTTCAACCGGACATCGTGAGGCAAAGGGAGTATACACGAGTAGGTCGCCAGTCGAACGAGCCATGATCGTCGTAGCAAATACGAGCTAGTCGTAGACTGGTCGAACGTAATCACAGAGTGGTCGTAACCTGGTCGTAAGGAGTTACGAACTGGTCGTGACCACATACGAACTGGTCGTATATAGATAGGACCTGGTCGTAAGTGATGAAGACCTGGTCATAGATCATATTGCATTAAGGTTCGTCCGATATAATTTGTGTGTATTCGGGAATCGATATGTTCTGCTAGGAGCCGCTACGACTCGTGGTCGGAAAGGGTTTCCGAGTCACAACCGAACTACACATGAACCTACAGGGTCACACACTTAACGGGTTGGAACAAACCAGTACGAATACGATTCGTAAACGTGTCCGGATAGGATCCGTCACGAGCACTATATAAGGAGGTGCATGAGGCTATTGGGACAGATGCGTGAAACACCACCAAAACCCTAGCCGCCATCTTCCTGAGAGCTCCACCGTGCGATTTGGTGCTAGCACACCGCGCATTTATTGTTCCTTCCTGGACGTGTGGATACCGAGAGGCGCTTACTACGATTGTTGCGCTTGAGGACGATCCGCGATCTTCACAAGGAACCGCAGACGCGTTCGGAGGAGACGATCGACTTCGTGAGGACATTGACGATCGACTACGACCACTACATCGATCGCGCTTCGTTGGACCCGCCGCTCCAACCCTTCTTCGCATTGCTCAAGGCTCGTGGTAACGATCTATGATCATCTACTTGCATGGCTTCCTGGTTTGCGTGGTAGAAATTTTTGTTTGTAGCTATCGTAGCCTACTCGTGACCCAACAGTATCTACTCCTTATCAGTCCCTGCATCGAATTACAAATATGAGCAACCGATCCGGTATCAAATACCCAAGAACTGGTCGGAGAAGTGTCAAGATTAATTTGTATAACACTTATACCTGAACTGGAAGTCTTACTTCCTTTGTTCTTATCCATTTCTGCCAAGTACTTCTTGCTGTTTCTCTTCCAATACCAAGTCTCATGACAATGGTAACATTCTCAGGTCGTGTTTAGGACCCAGCTTGAGCTTCTTAAGCTTAGTCTTGAGACTCTCGATCTCATCTTGAGTTTTTCCTTTGCCTTTTCCCTTTCCCAACTTACCCTTCTTCTTGAAGGTTGTAGTCTTATGAACCATCATCACATGGTTGGAACTTTTCTTGATGCTCTCCTCAGCACCTTTAAGCATGCCATGCAACTCGATCATTGACTTCTCCATGCCATTCATATGAAAATTCAATATGACAGGCTCAAAGCTCGCAGGGAGCGATTAGAGAATCACATCAGTAGCCAACTCTTAGCTAAGGGGAAAACCAAGATTTTCCAAGCTCTCAATGAGACCAATCATTTTGATCACATGAGGACTGACTGAGTTGCCTTCCGACATCCTACAAGAAAACAATGCCTTAGAGGTATTAAGCCTCTTTGTCGTTGGTTGATCCTGAAACATACCCTTCAGACCCACAATCATATTGTAAGCGTCTGTGGTCTCATATTACTTCTAAAGCTCAGAGTTCATGGTTGCAAGCATAAGGCAAAGGCACATCGATCAGTGTCATTGCAATGCTTCTCATAAGCATTCTTTTCAATTTTAGTAGCATCAGCAATAGGTTCCTCGGGATAGGGACTCTCTAGAACATATTCCTTATTTTCTTGTTTGAGAACAATTCTCAGATTACGAAACCAGTCAATGAAGTTGGTTCCATTTAGCTTTTCTTTCTCAAGAATAGATCGCAAATTAAAGGTAGGTGCAGAAGAAACAATAGGTGCCATGATCTACAACCGAATATGCAAAAATTCAGCACTATGTTTATGTAAGATCTTCTATTAGACACTCATGTTGGTGGTTATGTTCGACCAGCCTACGACCAGCTCATATCACCATACAACTAGTCCGGATCTGGTCGTATCACCATACGACCAATGGTCGAACTTGTGAGAACCCGTGTTTTAGCCGTACATGCGTAGCGAAGCAAGAATCGTAATTAACCTCGTTGTCGTGGCAAGCTAGCAAGAGGGTTGCGATAGTGGTTAAGCCGCTAGTTTTGTCGTCGCGTTCGTTTAGATGAGTTTCTTTTCGCAAGCCTTTTGTCCCTAATCTTTAGAACCGCCATTGCATCATTGCATCAACCATTCATTGTCATCATTCAATTTCAAGCAATCATTTATTTGCATCAGTGCAACAGTAGCGTTAAGTCATACATAAATTTCTCATTCCCATTTCATTAGATAGGTAAATCAACACTTTGCATCCATTACAATAAGAGCATTACATTGATCTTTTGAGCATCGTAGTATTAACTGGAATAGCATTGCATCGTAGCCACCTTCCCAAAACCCCATGCATTTTCTTCCTTCCTTGCCTTCTGGTCAAAGGAGCATTCTGCCTTCCTTTTTCCTCAAGATACAAGCAAAGAAGAAACAACCAAGCAGATTCATCACCCCAGCCTGATTCATCCCCCTCCCCTCACCATTCCAACCTCCCCATTCATCTCCCCTTCTCCATTCTCAAGCTGGCAGCAACACACATTCAGCCTCCTCCCCAACTCAAGCAGTTCACCTCCCCTCATCCTCTCTATCGCAACAACAGCACATCCATCACCCAAGTTCTCAGCAATCATCAATCCTCAAGCATTGCCTTACCTGGAGTTCTAAGCGAGAGCTGTGAGCCCGAACGGGGAGATCTAAGAAGGACAAGGCGGCGGAGGGCACCCAGAGCACCAAAGACCACTTAACCATCGCCACCTCATCGCCAAAGACCATCAACTCGATCAAGCGAAGAACCACTCCTCATGAATCTTGAGCTCAAATCCATCTCAATCTTCAATCATCGTAATGTTATTGGTGAGTGAACTCTAGGTGAGCACCCACCTTGGTAGCGATAGTAGCTCCTCCAAGAGCCTTTCCACCCCTAGATCCATCTCCTGACGCACTCATGCATCATTCACTCATCAAGATCGACCCAAATAAGCATATCTAGTAGAGCTTAGCTAGAGATTAGAGTAGGGTTAGGAGAGGAGTCTCTGGCACAATGCCGCGGCGGAGGCCGGCCAAGAGGCTAAAACCCCGCAAAACACAGAGATCAGAGTTGTAGGCGATCGATGGCGGCGCTATTTTTGCCGCGCCAGAGGAAGCGGCAAGGTCGCAATGAGCGTCGTTGGTGGCTTCTTGGGCCCAGAGGCCTGCGTGGGCCGGTTAGGGCAAACCGAGCCGCCTTGAGAGGTAGGAGGAGCTGGGAGACCGCCGTGGCGGCGTGGCCGCAGGAGGCCGACGGAGGCGACAAAGCTCGGCAGCAGCCGGGCTTCAGTGCAAGACGAGTAGGCAATGGGCGCCAAGGGAGGCGCCGTCAACAAGTCCCAAGGTTCGTCTGGCGCCAAGCGGCGGCTGAGGCGGCAACCATGGCGGCGGCAAGCGTATGGTCTACTGGCTTGAGGGAGAAGCGTGGGCGTGGCGGCGGGCCGGTCAGCCGTCTGTGTCGACGGTGGCAGACCATGAGACACCAGTGGCGGTGGCGGCTAACTATGTGGAGGAGAGAGAGAGATCTGTTGGGGGAGAGAGATTTTGGGGAGGGAAGATGAGAGTGAGTTTTGTGTGGGTGTGTGTGGGGAAAATTTGGTTTGGGGGAGAAGAAGATAGAGTAGCAGTGGGTGGGTGTGCTGTGCGTGTGTTTAGTTCGGCCGAGAGTGTGTGTGCGTGAGAGGGGGTTAGATTAGGGAGGATTAGAGTTAGGATTAGAAATCGGTTTAGTAATTTCGATTTAGGTGTAATATCAGGGGCTGAGTAGAATTTAATTATTTGTTGTGATTATTGTTTACTTTTGTAGCTTTTGTCAGTTAATGGCTGTTAGCTGTTTAATTCTTGCTATTAAATAGCTTAACTTGGATCTCGTCTAATGAACTAATTTGCAATTAACCTGTGAATTAAAATTTCTAGATAGATCGAATAGTCGTTAATTCTAGTATTAATGAAATAACTAGCTTGTGTAGCAATCTTGTGCATCACTAGTATTTATTCCGGTAGCTTGAGCTATTTAATTCTGTTAGGTTAATCAGTTAGGCGTGAACCTCGCTTTGTCGATCGTAGTGCGCGTTCAGTAGAGCGGTTATTTTGTGGAGTGCTAACTTAGTATAGATCTCGAAAAATGTTTATTTAAATTAAATTGTGCTGACAATTAGGAGTCGCTAACTTAGATAAGTATTATATCACTCAAAAATCCACTACGTATTTACTTATATTATTATTCGTATCCGTGTTGCTTTCTGAACGACGCTTACGCACCGACGGAAGTAGTCGACCAGTTTCAAAGACCTAATTGCCCATCCTCGATACGAAGGCAAGCGATCCTCTTGAACATAAATATAGTTAATTTAAATGTAAACCGTATCTTGCACTAATTATGTTTATTGCATCAAAATTGTTTTCCAAAACTTAAATAAAATGAATGAGATGAAAATGATTAAGATGAACTTGAATGAAATGAGAATGATGAATGAGATGAGAAATGATGAAAGAAAGTAATATGAGATTATTATGACTGGTAAAGGGGGCCCTTGGCAGGTAAGATATGAGACAGGAAGTGGGACCCTTTACATATGGTTAAAATATAAGGATCAACAAACTCTTGCTCGGTCGATGTCAGTAAAATCCGTACCAACCATTTTCCCCGTTTTGGCGCGTAAAATGCTACCTCGTTATTCGTGACTATGCTTCCACAATGGGTAAGTAATAGGTGTGAGTGTGTGTGATGGAGGAACCCGTAACCATGAGGAGAGACCTAAGTGGGGATCCAAGGTGCTATAGCGCTAAGGTGGAGTGTTGGGTGCGGGATAGAAGTCGCCTCAACCAACATTGCCGAACTCGGTGGAGGACTGTGCGCCAGACACCGACAAAAGTAATGGGTGGAGAAATTAATTCACGAATCGAAAAAGCTCAGATTCTCGATCTTGAACCCGCATCAAAGGGAATGCGGTGAACCCTGCTTACTGAGAGTTCGAATAGCTATGGGTAAAGTGGTACAAAGCTTGCGCAGTGCTAAATAAAATCATGAATTCATGCCAGTCTCCGTGATTGGAGTCTATGAGAACCACAGGGGGCTCTATCGCCTCCGAGTGACTAGTAGTGTTTTCAAAGACTAAAATCGCCACCTAAAATGTTTTAATGATCTATTTTCTAAATGAGATGACTTAGAAAATGTGATAACAACTAGAGATAGTCATCCAATACATTCTTTGTTATTATCGTTTGCTCGAGTACACTCGTGTACTCAACCTTGTTAGTATTCTCCTTTGTAGATCCTAGTCCGCTCAAGAGCTATCCCAGTGGGCGAAGGATAATGCAGTACCAACAATTGCAAGAGGAGAAGGCGCAGAACTACGAGACCCGTGGCAAAAGCAGGCGCTAGGTTTGACATGTGGGACGAATAGGCGGCCAGTACTTCAGGGCTTGTGAGAGAAGCGGAGAAGCTCCTTTGTAGCTGTATAATACTTGTACTAAGAACCATAGCCTGGCATGGCTATTACTGGAATAAAGGTACAGTTTCTATCTTATTGTTACTCACAGAAACCTGGTAAAGGCTTGCTATTCGTTGGAGCAAGGTTTTATCGAGCAAATGAATAGTAATCCGTATGCCTAAGTGTGATTACCCCTGGGGTAATGACACGGGGCGTTACAGAACTCAATCAACAACAGTCAATAAAAGATACTCCCACTATAAAACATGTTTCCCTCAAACAACATATACTGAGTTCAAGATCCATAAATCATTAAGTCCTAGTGAGATTTGGCATCACTGCTAGAAACTTAGTGATTTTAGGTAAGCAACCCTTTGCTAATCATATCACATATGACTCTTGTTTGTTGGGCGGCATCTCTATGCCTCAGCAACCAACAATATGCCCCAAGGCCCAAAACTGTTTTGATAGCCTTGTTAAGTAAAACCAACACTGTGCATGTGGGTGTCCAACACCCACCCCTTCTTATTAAGATAGTCAATGGCACCTTACTTTGGTAGGCTTGCCAATTAACGATCAAAATCGTGATGGGCGCAGCAATTGGAAAGGCATCAATTTTACTTAATTTTTCTTGAGGGATACTGTTCTACCATGATAAAACATGATTAATAGCAAGACAGGAATAAACATTCACAGATAATCATATTAAACTGTGAAATAGTATGGCCCTTATCGTGACGATCTCCATCATTATGCTTCCTATCCTCCGACCATCATGCTTGAAGTCTCCCGCCGCATTCATCTACTAAGCAATTACTCCTAAAAGCTAGTAATGAATTACATCGGATAATATCAAGCATCACATGTCGGTACGCAAATCGTTATACAATAATATGTAGCTCGATGGCTATCATACAGCATAACACGCAAGCCATGTGAAATCCACTCATGCATCACATACACAATGGGCCATACTATTCAAATCAATCCCTGCAAAAAAATGAGTTATGCATAGAATCCAATTCTATCGAGCGACATGAACACATACTACTATATAATGCGGGTACGACCATGGCGGTACCTGCATTATATAGTAGTATGTGTTCATGTCGGAAATCATCGAATTAATCACATTAACCCTATTCCGAACCAATCCGATCACTGCCTTGATACAACCACTCACTGCGGCATACTCCGATGGCGGAATTCCGACCGGTAGGAGTATTGTGCAATGTGATCATAAACAAGCGCAATTAATCATGTGGTCCTTATAGCTCATACCTCCTCATAGACCCATCTACTACCACCGAAAACGCGATCGATCTTATCAACCAGTGCCTAGATCGTTCCATCCATATGAACCGATCTAGGTTACTGCATCAAACCAAGAATAGATCCAATCTATTATCGCCACATATCAAGTATATGCGATCGATCCGGATCAAAACTACGCAGATGGCTCGATACCAATCAAGGGATACGGGTAGGCTACGATAGCAACAATTCAAAAATTCTACCATGCAAACCAGGAAGCCAAGCAAGAAGATGATCACAGATCATTACCACCAGACGCGCAGAGCGACGGAAGAAGAGTCAGAGCAGCCTGGTCCAACGAAGAGCGCGTCGATGCAGTGGTCATAGTTGATCGGCCAGCGTTCTCGCGAGTCGATCGTCTCCTCTAGCAACCTCTACAGTTCCTTATGAAGATCGCGGGGTCCTCAAGTGCAACAGCAACCGCAGCAGCGCCTCTACGGTATCCACAGGTCCAAGGAAGGAACAACTGTACACCGGTGTGCTAGCACCAAGTCGCACGACAGAGCTCTCAGGAAGATGGCGGCTAGGGTTTCGGTAAAGCAACTTGAGTCAACTCTCATCCTCCTCAATAGCCTCAAGCATCTCCTTATATAGTGCTCATGACGGATCCTATCCGAACACGTTTGATGAATCGTATCCGTCTTGGTTTGTTCCAACTTTGTTAAGTGTGTGACCGTTAGGTTCATGCATAATCGGTTGTGACTCGGAAACTCCTTTCCGATCACGAGTCGTTAGCGGCTCCTAGCGTAACATAACGATTCCTAATACACACTAATTATATTGGGCGAACCTTAATGCAATATGATCTACTACCGATCCATATCACTAATGACCAAATTTCTCGTATCTCTATAATGACCAGTTCACGTAGGTCTCGACGACCAGAACTCCTTACGACCGGTTTCACCATTTAGTGATCATGTTCGATCACCTACGACTAGCTCGTATCTTCATACGACTAGTCCATATCCGATCGAACTAAAAGACCTTCTCGCATTCTCCCTTTGCCTCACGATATCTGGTTGAACTCCGGTGAGATGTGTCATCCATAGATCTGCTCAATACTTTCTCGATCGAGTGTTGGATAACTTCACGTGGTCGAACACTTTGACCACTAGTGGCATGGCCATGCACTTTCTTTATCCGACAACATCGAGGGCCCTGAGATATCTCTCTGTTATGTTAGGAGGGCAAATCCATATCCAACCAAATACATTCCTCCGCATGTTTCATAGTATACCGAAAGCTATCTCAGATGACTACCCGATTCTGAGTAGCGTTTGCAACCCTAAAGTGTACTCTTACGCATGTAGGAAACCATGCCGATCTCGTGTCTAAGGATTATACATCATCATTGCTTGAGACCAACCGACGACACATAAAATCATAATAATCTCAATAGTATCTCAAAGTGGGTCAATCCAACCCCATGTTCTCCAACATGTGTTCACATTATTGATTCGATATCCTTATATCCATGACTGGTGAAACATGGTCATCAATCAATACATGTGCTGGTCGAGAGAGTCAGTAGTGTTCCGACTAGTAACATCCGACCAGGGATTCATTTAGAACGACATCATATAAGTTAAAAGAGCTTCACCGACAAGTCACATACTTATCAATCTTATAACCAATGATTCATCCAAGGAACTGAATAACATTTATTCAATAACTCATAAACATAGACGTGATACAATCATCTTTATGATCGCCTCTAGGGCATATCACCAACAGCTTCCCCACTGGCTCAAGTGTTGCATGCATGCTTGTCAGCCCACGACTGAGGGATCCACGCGACTGTAATCTTTTCTCTTTTCCATCCATTAAAAAAGTACCAACACAAGATACAACCTCAGATTGTGAGTTGGAAACACAACCCAAAGTTAGAGTAGCACTTGGGGCTTATCATCTTGGCTATGACCATCTTCTACATAGCTCTCGACACATAAATTATGCAACGATAATACTCTTGGACCAAATTGGACCAAGAAAAAAAGAATTTAGCACTACACATTAAACAGAGAATAGTCCAAGACATGAGTCAAACAAGAGCCAAGGGACTTACATGGGACCGACACTGATAGAACTGGTTGGGCCATGAGTGAGCGACTGTGCGAGGGGGTGGTGTGGTTCCCTAGCCTGGAGGCAGTAGTGGAACCGAGGGAAGAGGAGGGACGGAGGGAGGAAGGGGGCAGGGAATCGCGGGTTTGCGGTGGCAAATTTGTAACCCTACTTCCTGGGCGTGGAGGGGGAATGAGGTGAACCGAGGGCGAGAGGGGACAGGATGTCACAGTGGTCGCGAGGAGGAAGTGTGGCAACATCGGGATGAGGAAGGGAGAGGGTGGTGGGGATTGATTATTTACGGGTCCTTTTTTGGGAAAAAAAATCTTATTGTGCTTTTTTTTTTTTTGCAAAAGTGAAGTGGATGGGGTGCTCCGCCCACCCCTATCTAAGCCGCAGGAGCTACCTCCGATGGACCTTGTTGCCATTTGCATTTTAACACCCGATTGCCCATTTACGCTACATATGTTCTGTGTTGACCCCACTATTAATAGGAAAAATTGGCTACAAGCCACTTAACTTTTGTGTCATTTGCTCTAGGACATTGGTATTTTGTCTTTGTTGTAAGACAACTTTGATGACTTTTTGTCGTAGGACATTCTGTCCATTAAAATATAATATCCGGTTGAAAGAGGAGAGAAGGTGGGCGAAAAGTCTATCTATCCATTAGTGTCTTTCAACAAATACACAAAAGCTAGTGTCCTAGAGCAAATATCGCGAAAGTTGGGTGTCCTATAGCAAATTTTGCCCTATTAATAATGTGAAAGATGACATACCAGTTGACATACATAGTTTAATATGGGTAAGTATGATCCAATTCTATTAACAACTTCAGGTCTATTTTGAATGCAGTTGCAAGAATTTCACAGGAAATAATTCAATTCCCAAAGGAATATGAGAAATTTATCATTCCAAATAGGGATTGCTTCCTTGGTTTGTACAGGATAGTTGGATAAGTATGGTGAAAGATGGAGTACTACCTTTAGTAAAAAAGATGTAAATTTTTTGGTAGATTACAATCAACATAATCAAATTTGAACTCGTTGCGTGAAACACTATGTTTAAGATTTCTTTGCACATAACAGATAACAGTTTACCTAATGTCGGACCCTGGGCTTTGAATACCCGAAGCTCTCGTGTGTGTATTGTACTAGTCCCAGAATCAGTGGCTAGTACACACATCCACAACAATGATAATCACATTCATACACATTATACATACAACATAAAACAAATAGGACATTAAGCTTAAGCGGTTACAACAAGTTATATTACAAAATGTCGTTTGACCAAATTAATCTGCAAGTATCAAAAGAAGAACGGTGGAAGCGTAGTAATAAAACCAAAAGTCCAACGGTGTGCCCATCCATACCCTCAGGCAATCGACAAGGACAAGACCCTAGCAAGACTCGTCATTGTACCCTTCGGAACCGGGTGTGAAGAACGTGTCGTCCAGAATCGGTTCATCCTCATACTCTGATCAAACAATTTAAGCAACATTCAATACATTTTGTACTCAAGAAGAGTTATAGTGTAACGCAACATAATATAAATGCAAGGCTATCAAAGAGGGAGGCTCTACACTATAAGTTATTTTCAGCATTAAGCAAGTTTAATTTGCAATATCGATATGTAATAATTTGCAACGGAAATTTTAAAGAGCAATTGACAGATAGTGAAATAACAAGTATGTAGCTTTAAACCATAGTAAATCACAATCCTCCTCTGTTGCAATCATCATTTCATTCTCAGCCATAGACATGGTACACACACATCACAATCCATCCCATCACTTTCCAACAAACTGTTTTGCAAAAGGAAAGACTATACTCGGTGAAATGACACTTAGCACGCTCATGACCGTGAGCACTGCTATTTAAATAGATGTACACTCTGCAGAGGAGTACAACTTTACCCACACGATACGAGCTCTCTAGTTTGTTTAGCATCCATCAACACCACCGCTCACAACATGTTAGTAAGCAGTTTAAAGTTCATAACAAAGCCTTTACATCACCTAGTCCTAACCTTGTACTAGCCCGGCAAATGAAACACCCTAACTTCACCCGGATACACCCCCATCTCAGTGAGGCATTCACCATTGTATCGGCAAGCTTTGTTCTCAACGCCCCGGTGAAGAGAGCCCCTTCGAGCAAACCTACCTGGATATGCTCGTACTACTACGGTCAACCAACATAGAGGGCTAGACCTAGACATCTGTAACATCCCAAATCTGGGTATGTGTTTCAAATGTAAGAAAATGAGTAGAAATTAAAACTTTTCTTGCATCTTGAAGTTTTTGAACTTTTCTGTAATTCTTGTAAAGGAATTATGGAGTTCAAAAACTCAAATCTCCAATTGACTAAAGTCAATCCCCTCTTATCAATCCTTGTTGAGAATCTTGTGTTCAACCTCTGGAAGTATTTTTCCTTAGTTCTAGGGCTGCTGGGTGACTCCTCTAAAAAATTTCATAATTTTAAAAAATTATTTGGTAATTTTTGGAGGCAAGTCAAACTAGTTTGACCTTTGGTCAAACCCTAGAACAATCCTTGTAGAATTTCTGGAGAAAAATGTTGTGCATACAAACCTCTGGAAAATTTACACAAAGTTTATCCTAGAGCTAGAAACCTCCAGTCAAAATTTCAGAATTTTTGGAGTTAGTTTGCTATCTCTAAATATTCTTCTTTGCTTTCAGCTTATTTTTGAACCTCACCAAACTTTGGTCAAATCTGGTTGGGTTCAAGTTGGTATGAAAGCCATTTTAAGTCTGGTTGAACCCAACCATCTCAGCTTAGCCCGCACCCTTTTCTTTCGCGCGCTTGTGTCCTCAGCTGTTGGATCTCCATCGCGCGGCTTCTGTTGGTTGGGTCGTTCGGACCAACCGCTTCAGCCGTTGGATTTAGATCGCACGGTCCTTGTCAGTTGGGCCGTTCGGACCAACGCTGTGGGCCGTTAGATCTTAATCCAACGATCGCGCCAAAGCGACCGAGTCAGTTGTGTTCTTGGTTGAACCAGACCAACTTAACGCACCGAGCCTTGGGCGCATGTTTGCCACCTTTGGATCTTAATCTAACCGCCATTGTTGCTTCAATCGTGGCCCTCCATTCTTGATCGTGTCGATAGTGGTTTTGAGCCCGTACCGGTTGGGTTAGGCTCAACCCATTGCTCCCTTTAGCACGAGCCGGTTTGTTCCTCTCGTCAAAGTGGGCCTCCCTTTGTTCTTTGTCTTCCTCGGTCGCCCTTTGTGTGCGTGCGCCATGGCAGAGAAAGGGCAGTGCAAGGTCACCTCGATGAAGTCCTTCCACGACTCTTTGCTGCAAGCATTAATTGCCGCCCATGCCTTCGCACCCAAAGTCGTCTTTGTCAGCTGCCTCACCTGCTCCCATCGCTTAGCTCGCCCATGGCAGCAGGCTTGACCACCCGAGAGTGTCGTTGCTCTACGCCTTGCTTCTTCGGCTATAAGTAGTCCTCAAGCTCTCCCTTAGCTTCCTTTAATCACCCCTCAGCTCTAGCTTGCACCCTCTATGCTTGTTGAGCTCAAATCACCCCATAGCACCTTGGCTGCCATTGCTGGACCTCGAGCTCTTCGGTGAAGACAGGGTTCCAGTGGCTTTTCTTCCAATCTCTTTGCTTCAACTTGAGCCTCTCACCTCTGTGGTCAAAACCCCTAACTTATTTTTAGGTTGCTTCTACAGGAGCGGCTTAATTTTGGAGTTTGGATTTTGTCGGCCGAATCACCCCCCTTTCTTCTCCATCGCTGGTAAGTCCTTGGCTCTTCAATTCGTTGCTCATGGACCCTCTGTGAGCCCTTGTGGAGCTAACCTTACCTTTCTTTGCGCTTTCTTTTTGCTCAGATGCCCTCCCTCGCTTTCTTCCTCGGCTCATTGCAGCCGTCAAGATAGCTCGACCTCCTCGGTGCCTCTCGCTAAGGTAACCCTCTTGGTAGTCCTTAGCAGCTATGGCACCACTTCCCAGAACCGCTGCGGAGCTTCTCTTGCTTTTCGTAGTTTGGTCGTGCGTTGCCGCGCCGCCCATCTCCGGCTAGCCGTCGATACGGACCTCCTTCGTGGTCGCCACCGCCACCAGGTGTGTGCGCCAGTGCTATTATGATCCCATTTTGGCCGTTGGTTTATTGCGCATGGCCCCTCGCCGCGGCAATAAGTCGTGGTGCCACCGGTCTTTGTTGACGGAACACATAGTGCGTTGTCGTATTAAGATAGAGATTCGCTTATTAAATGCTAATCAACGCTTAAATCTCTGTTAATCAGTGGTTAGTAATTAATATTAGGTCTCTCTGTGTCTCTGTCAAGTGGGCCCAAGCTTCTCGCGCACTGTGTGCCGCCCTCAAATAGAGATTCTGTCCCTTTAATGCTAATCATCGTTTAATCACCTTTAATCAATGATTAGAATTAACGGGCTCTCTTAAATCTTGCTCCCGTGCCACTGACAGTGGGCCCGCACTCTTTAAAGCCCCGGGTGCTTTAAACGCATGTCGTGAGCCCACGTCGTCACGATATGCGAGCCCGGCCTCTTTAATCCGCACACGCGTGTCGCAAGCCTTGATCGGCTACGACCGTTGGATCAAAAATCTACGGCTTAGATCGTGTGGACGTTCGGACCATTGAACATTCACCATCCGATCTAGATCCAACGATCTAGATCATTGTGAGCGTTCGGACCACCGAACGTCAGCCGTCCATTTCAAGATCTACGGTTGAGATCTGCGGGACATTCGGACCCCCAGACCTCCCGTAGCCTTGGTCGTCCGATTCTTGATCAACGGCTGAGATTGCGTGAACGTTCGGACTGTTCGAACATTGCTTCGCTCTCAGCCGCTCATCACGAGATCGACAGCCCACGTTCGTTTGAACTTTCGGACCGCCCGAAGGTTCGATCAATGAGGACCGTTGGATCTAGATCCAACGGTTTCGTGTGCATTTACGCAGGCGTGGGGTATTCTTATGAGCGCGTGGGCCGCGTGATTCGTGATCGACGACCCACGTTGCGCCACGTCCTTTCCAATTGAGTAAAGTTGTTTATTTCTCGCTAAGCTTTGTTTCTACACTGAAAATTGTATTAAACTTCAAAATTGCATAACTATTTCGTTTTAGCTCCATTTTAGTTGGTTCAAATTTTGTTAATTCTGGTTTTAACTAAGCTTTAATCTAAAAATGGTTGTAAGCTTAGTTTTTCTCCAGAAAATTGTATTAAAGGATTTAAAATTTGTTTAGCTTTATGTATGCTTTAAAAATTCATTTAACTTGAAAAATGCATAAGTAATTCTCTGTAGCTCATTTTCGAGTGAAATCAACTTTGGTGGTTTCCTCTGTTAGTAAGCTTATTTGTGAAATAGGTTTTAGGCATGCTACTATATTTTAAGTTTCTGGGGTTGCATTTGTATTATGCCCCTTTTCATGTCTTTGAAAAATCATAGAAAATGCATCCTAGCTCTAAATGAGGTGAATCCAATTGTGTTGTTCATCTTATGAGGTGCTCTGTTTACCATAAAAATTTCAGGTGCAACACCTCTTTGGAAAATTGTGCTAAAGAATTTAATTCGGATGAACAGTAACCGAAGTGAATTTTTCAACCTTTTTCCGGCCGACCAAAATTGTTTTGGCCATAACTTTAGCATCAAGTATCCAGTTCGATTGATTCTTGTTGCTAAATTCCTTAAAAATCATGCTCTACCTGCTGTGTAAATTTCATGGATTTTGGTTAACTTTGGTTTTTGAATCTTTTCGGTGTTCTTCGTTCTTATCGGTCCTTTTCGTTCTTTTCGTTAGGTGCCGATTTGCAGTTAGATTGATAATGAGAGTGTTCCTCTGCTGCAACTTTGAGCAACTCCAAAGAAGGCAAGCGGTTTGATCATAATAATCCCATTACTTTTAAAGTCTAATACTTTGTTTACAAATTGTATGTATGCATGCTTTTGTGTCAAAGTTAATTTTACCGATTAGAGGTAGCTAATCCTATTGCATGGTTGCCCTTAAATTGTTCATCCTTGCCACTAAACTTAAGTTATTAATCTCGCTTATGAATTAGAGCCCGTGGTTGAATTATGCTCTTTTATTGTCTTTATGGTGTCATGCTTAGAAATGCTTAGCTACCTAGAATTGGGCGGTTATCGACTTAGTCGATAACTTTGATCACACAAAATTATTATTACCATTATGCTCAAGACTTTGTGCTTTGTTACTTTGTAAAGTCAAAAACCTAAACGAAAATGAAATGTTTGAGACTTGGACACAATGGTTGATGGTGTGATCTTATGGTGTGACTAGAATGGTGCCGGGTCAACAAGGACCGAGTTACTTGTGTCACTAAGCCAAGCGATTATTGCGTGCTAACCACACGAGGGGGATATGAGACCTCTCTTGACTTAGTAATTTGGCGTGTGTTAGCTTCGAGTCGCAGGAGGTTGTGTGTGTGTGTGGTGTGGAAAAAGAAACTTGTGGTTATGTGTTGGGTGAGTGGGAGTGGAATCCTGTGTAGGAACTCCACACTGAAGGGCATTGTAGTTGTCCGGGAGCTTTACCCTATAGTGGTAGTTGACTTTCGGCTTTACAATGGCGACTCGTAATTAATGCACAATATTGGAAATGTCTCAGAGGACTTAGCGCAGTGCAAGCATACCTTCTAAGTGTGCTTAATCATGTGGCAAAAAGGTGGTCGGCGTGTGGGTACATTGGTACACCCTGCGAGGTTCAAACTATTCAATAGCCTCGTCCTAAGTTATGGACATGCTTGGTAAGGTCGCAAGAACTAGACTATAACATTTAATTAAAACTTGATGTGGGTGGTATGAATGGGGAATTCATGCTATTGTTGTGGTGGCTATTGGGTTAGCCACTTCCGTGATGTCTTATTATTATTGTTACTTGTATCTCACTGCTTTTTGTCAAATAAAAACATATTGTAAAACTGCTTAAATCTATTACATTATTGCAAATGAAAACTTGCTTTATGTTTGAAAATGAGTCTAGAGCCTCCTCCACTTAAATAAGCTTGCATGTAGCTATGTATAGGTCATTACACTACACGTAAGTCTTGCAGTACATTTTGTACTCATTTGCTTTGCTTAACTAAATGTTGCAGAGGAGGAAGCCGATCCCTGTGATCCACTTTTGTGAGTCTGCGGTGGGTTTGACGACTAGGTTGGCGGCCGGTTGGTTGCCTTGTGGGTTAAGGGCACACTAATTGGCTCTTGTTTATCACCATCTTATGGCTTTTGCTTCCGCTGTTTATTTATCTCTTTAGTCATTATTTGGCGATCGGCCCCTTTTGTAATAACTCTTTATTGTATGTCTTTTGATTTGCTTAGTTGTGCTTCGGTTCTATGTGTTTAATGGAATTGATGCATAATTTTGTAAAGGGGTATGTGTACTGCAAGTTCTTGGGAAGTACATATATCTCGAGGCACGTGTTATTTTGTTTGCGATGCTAGGACCAAGTGGATGGTTAAGCATTACAAGCCGAATTTACCGAGTCCTCACAACATCTTAATTAGCTAAGACCACCCTAGTTCAGCCATGTGGTTGTACGCTTAAGCTTAGGTTGGATACACCGGTGTTCGGTCCTTAATCGGCTTGGGCGAGGATCTCCCCCTATCCACTTGCGAGATACACCTCTCACACTTCTCAGTTCACAATATAGCTACGCTCGCGTAAAAACTAAGTTTTTCATTTTTCATTTTTATACCAAACTAACAGAGGTAACCCCTCTAGACCAACATTTCAAATTGTCCCAAATCCATACTCAATTTTCATCAATTGTTCAAATTTAGCGAAACTAGAGCCCGGCTAAGCATCTATTCGATATTCTTAGTCGCAATACCCAAATTGGCATTAGTTATTGAATAACTAAACCATATCCTAATGGATACAACAGTGAGGATGAAAAATTCACAAGGAGGATTCATGCATTCAATAGGGATTCAACTACCGTTACCTGTAAATATAGCAATTTTAGCCAAACATACACGTGTGCATAACAATATTTGCAAAACAAAATAAAATAATTTAAATAATGGGATCAACATGGTTAAAGGAGGTGATTTCCTTTCTTTGGTTGCTTTCGAGAGAATGAGGGTGCTTGATCGTCGATAATCTCAATCGTGTTTGAACGTCTATTCAAAAGAGGCGAAAACAAAACACAAATAGTAAAATAAATTCAAAAGCAAGAAAAACCAAATATTTTTGCATATTCATAAACAATATGATTTTAGATGAATTTATAAAAAATAATCCAATTTGGAGTTCATATTCAAAAGTTATTGACATTTGAATTTTGCTCGGTTTGAAAAATCTTGAAACATAAGAAAAGGGTGACATCGAAAGTGTCACAGACTAATTTCACTAAATTAAATTAATATGCATCTCATGAGCATGCATATGATTTCTGGAGCATGTGCACAAATTATTGCATTTGAAATATTTTCAAATCAAGTAAAACTTAAAACTCAAACCGAAGCTCCAAATGAAAACAACGATAAATACTTTTGAAAATCTCTGGGAAATAATTTATTTAAACATTAAAATATTTATCATGAATAAATATCAATTTTATCAAATTTTTAGAAACCAACTTAACCCTCGAAAAATTCAAACCCAATTGAAAAACACTTCATCAGAAATGAATTAAAACAAGCAAATAAAAGATGACGAGTCATGATAGAAAATTTTTATGTGTTCTAGGTCACCCCAGGAACCTCTCTGCAAAATCTTAGAATTTTTGAATTTTTCTTGCTATTTTAAATCGCCAGGACAAAGTGGAGGGGTTTGAATTTAAATTAGTCAACTAACCGGGTTTTGACTCGGTTCGACCTAACCCGAACCAGACCCACCAAGCCACCCCGCTTACCTCTGCCGCTGATTGCCCGGCCCCACTCACCATAGCTTCTTCTCCATGCGCTGGGCACCCGGCGCCCGAGCGCTCTGCCGCCATGCGCGCAAATCGCCCATCCGTTAACGCTGCTCGCCATCGTCGTCGCCACCCAACCATAGCCACCACGGTAATCTTTGTCATCTGCCGCTCATTGGAGCCCCTTAAAACCCCGTTCTCTCTCCCTCGACCACTCAGATGAGCTCGGCAATCTCTCCCTCCTCTCTGAGGTAAGTTCGTCGTTCTCTCCGCCGTCCTTCTCCTCGTTGCACGCCATGTCCATTTTTGCTAACCCGGAACATCGCCGTGCAGTGGAGCAGTGGGAACGTGAGCTCGTTGTCATCGTTGTCTCCGGAGCGTGAAGCTCCGCCACGCCATCCTTGTCTCCGGTGAGCTTTTTCCTCTCCTAGGTGCGTCAGCACGTGTTCCAGGGCATGAGATTTACTTCCCCTCAACCAATTTTCCCAATCGTTCATAGGAACCCCTGGATTTTGGTTTTTCTCTAACTACGGCCGAAGACGCCCCTTTCTTCCCCATCTTTGGCATGGTGTGGCATTCTTCAATCGCGTGCTATGCCACCATCTCCTTAATCCCCTTAAGCTTTCCCAACATCCCTTTTTCCTTCTCCTTACTCAGGTCACCTTCTCCACGATTGAGCATAGTCACCGCCTCGGGATCTCGTCGCCGGTCTTCCTCCGCGCATCTCTGAACACTCTCATCACACCGGTGAGTTCCCTGGACCTCCTAGATGCTCATGCGCACACTAGCTAGCTCAATGCGTTGCCGGGTTGTAGTTGGCATGGGCACCTGAATGCCACCGCCGCTCCTCGCTGTTGCGCCGCCGCTGCGGTTTCGCCGGAGCCCTTGCCGCCGATACCCTTAGCATCGCCTGGACCGTGGGGTCCCATTTCTGGCATCCATCCGCGCCGCCGTGAACCTCATCGCCGGCGACCAGCACGGCAGTGAGCTCACCCGAGAGCTCTCTGTTGTGTCCGAATTAGGACCAACACTGTGGCTCATCATTAGCGCAAATCGTTGTCATATTAGGGTAAACTAATCATTAGCTGTCGATAATTGTCACTATGTTTCAATGACGTGTGGGCCCATGAACAGAAAACAAGGAGGAGTTAAGAATCCAATTTGCTTTAAGTCTATGACATGTGGACCCGGAATCAATAAGTGCATAGTCATCACTCCATGGACCATGCATTGTGCATGTGGACCTTCGGTCCATACACTATTTGCATGAACCAAGTCTATGACATGTGGACCCTACATGTCAGTAGAGAATTATCCAAAAATTAAAAAGAAAAAGGAAACACTGTATAGTGGACCCCACCTGTCATTGATCGTGGCTAGGTCATCCCGCGTATAAAAAGTTTTTAATGCGATAGAAAATTTAGAAAAGAATTAGTTTTACACTGAAAATTCAATTAACTTTGAAAATTCATATGAAATCCAAATGAGATGAATCAAATTGAGTTGTTCATAAATTTTTATTCTCTAGTAGACCATGCAGTTTTTTTTATCTCCACCACTATTCTTGAAATTTTTGCGAAAATAGTTAATTTCGGCCGAAAGCAACAAAGAAGTCGATTTTTCAGTTTTTTCCTCCTAGAAGATTTTCAAAAGGCTATAACTTTCTCATACGAACTCCGATTGAAGTAATTCTTTCACCTAAATTCATCTAAAATCATAATCGCACTACTCTATAAATTTCATGCATTTTTGAGTATTTTGAATTTTTCGGCTTTCTTGATGTTTATTCGATATTGTTCTTTCTCTCTAGATTCCGAGTTGGCGGAAGTGAGCAACTACGTGCCCGAGAGTGAGCAAGTGGACTACCAGCAAGGCAAGCATAATCTTGCATACATATTGATCCCAGATTTTTCACTCTAGCTACTTTGAGTTGCAATTATACTTGCATGCATGCTATTTTGGAGTATTGATAATTTGTGAGTTTAGTTAGCTATGTCCTAACTCTTGCAGGCTATCCTTGATAATTCCACTTCTTATGTATTTATGCTTAAGGTAAATGTTTTGTGATGGTGTATCTACTCTCTATATTAATGCTTAGCCATGCAAGTCAAGTAGATGCAGATGAGTTCACTTGATGAGGTTAGCTTTGTCAATTGTGGGAAACACCAATCACTTTACTTTTATGTTTTCTGTCCAGATCTTCGAATCTGGTTCTTGAGTTTAAACTCTGTCATTTTAAAATGATTTAGATCTGGGCAAGTGCTAGTAGTGTGAGTGCCTTCATGCACGAGATTCGGGTACCGTGTTAGACTTGTTCGGATCATCAAGGACCGAACTTTGGGTTATCGTTCCAAGTAAAACTCGTACTACCACACGCTGGATTGGGGCTGACTTAGTCAAGTAAGGGGAAGGTCTTGTGGGTTGAAACTCAGGTGGTGTGAGGGCATAATTTATTGTGATCTTATGCTCGTAGGAATCTAGTGTAATACTATAATGTGCAGGTGAGTACTTTTCTTATGTTGGGGGTTACCCACATGCTAACATTCAAGTTGGGGGTTACCCACTTGTTCTTTTTATTACAATGGCATCTACAACACAACTTGCGTGCCTGCTTAGCAAGTTCTATAAGTAGCTTGTACTGAGTTTGGGGTTTCGTCTCGCATGGGGGATTCAACTTAATAGGGTCGTCTTGCTGAAAAATATTGAGTCTCGATCTCCCCGGTCGGCACACCTTAGGAAGTGTGTCCTTCTCCGGAGGCTTATGGGTTGATCGAGTCGTGTGGGTAAAGTTGTACTCTCCTACAGGGATTAATCTATTTGAATAAACATGTCCACGGTTATGGGCGATCACTTGGTTCAAGAGGCATCATTGTTAGACTCTAAATTAAAATTGATGTGGGTTACTTCTCAGATCGGCATGAAGGGTGATTCATGCAATTTAGTTTATCAAGTGAAATGCCACTTTGGTATTATTTGATCTATATATATATATATATATATATATATATATATATATATATATATATATATATATATATATATATATATATATATATATATATATATATTAAATTCGTATTTCTCTGTTAAAAATTTGTTTGCTAAATAGCGATTTACAATCTAGTATGTGTAGGGCTGAAAATTGGTGTGTTTTATGCAAAACTAAGCCACTAAGGCCTCTCTTTTGGTCACCCTCTAGCATGTATAAATTTTATTTCGTGTAAGTCTTGCGAGTACATTTTTGTACTCAACCAGATTGTCCCCTTGCTGCAGGTGAGGAAGATTATTCGCTTGATCAGTTCGTTAGCATCGACTTCGGTGACGCTAACGAATGATGCCATTTCTAACCCCCACTCGGTTGCCTATGGGCATGAGTACACCTAGCTGGTGCCTTTGGTTTATATTATGTTGTTTCCGCTGTGTACTTGTTGCTAATCTTTTGAATTTGGCCGGTCGGCCACTTATGTAAAAGATATGGACATAAGTCCTATGTTTGCATGCCACCTTGTTATGTTATTGTATGTCTCGTGGATTGGCTTTGCATGACGTTGTTAAGGATATGTGCGTGTTAGTCGCTGATCTTGGGAGCTAACACGGGACACATATCCGAGGTTTTTGAAATCCTTTTTGACTCATTTAAGTGTGGATTTGGGCTGCTGGAGAACCGGTCACCATGTAGCACGCGCAGAGGTGCGGTATGCATGGTACCCGTGGCTCTAGCTCAGCTGGGTCCTCTTACTTAAATTGAATTAAATTGAATTTCAGTTCTTGGAGGCTTAGAGTTATTTTTGTAAGACTGGGACGGTCATTCCCATGGGTGTTCTTTTATCTTGCCCATGGGAAGGTCTAGGTCTTAGGAATTTAACTCAGGGTCCCCACAGAAAGCATATGTTCTGAAATTTACGCTTTCCAATAGAGAAAACATATTTCCTTTATACTGAAAGCGGCTTTGCCATTTTTCTGAAAATCATTTTCTTACATGTCACATGTGAGTATCTCGGTTTTTTTATTTCTAATTTTATTTATGAAAACAGTGGATGGCCCCATATGTCATAGACTCATTAAATATTAACTAAGTAATTAAACCTAATTTGATTTTAAACCTGCTGACAGGTGGGGTCCACATGTCATCCTCTCGGTTTCTAAAACACGTTTTAATACTAAAAACAATGCGTGAGTCATGCATGTCAGTGACTCAATTACTAAAACACGTTTAAATTAGATTTTTTAAATTTATCTTTTCGACTGGTCACACATGTTAGTGACTAGTTACTTTTAAGCACTGTCATTAGCGCTAAGCTAATACTAACCCCGAGTAGGACCCATTGTCAGTGAGAGAGAGGACGAGGAGCATAGCCGTGCGCGACTGAGCGTGAAGGCGAGCTCGCTGGCGGCGAATGACGCGACAAATGGCGACGTTGAGCGGCGGAATGGAAATAGGGTTGCATGGCGATGCTTTGGGTGGTAGCGGCGACAAAAGAGGTGGCCGGAGGTGGCGCTACTCCAGCGAGAAGTGGTGGAGGCGCTCGGGCTTGCAGTGGCTTTCGCGTAGGGGACATCTCCTGGGCTAATGGCTTGGCGCACTAGACTCAATGGGCCAGGCGATGCTAACGGGCCGGGCACGATGACCTAGGGTCATTAGAGGTGAGCCGGAGGTGTTTTCCGCGGCAATACCATGGACAGAGCTAGTGGCAATGGCATAAGCTACTCGCCCGAGACAAATTGAAGTGTGCGTGAGGTTTGGGGGCTCACTACGATCACGACAGTGATGATGATGAGGTTGGAGATGTCTTGGGCGGCATGGTGGCGATGAGCAGCGGCGGCGCAGAGAGGTCCCTCGGTGATGGTGCTCTACTTCGATGGAGGTGCTACAAGAAGGCGTGCATCAGCTCGTGGGCATGCTGAAGGTGGCAATGGACGAAGGAATCGACCGGGGATTCACCAGATTGGCGGAAATCTACAGAAGTGGCGGCAGCGGCCAGAAATGGGGAAGATGACAAGAAGATGCGAGATAGTCTGCAGAAAACTCACCGGAACGACAAGAACACAGTGACTTGGATCGGGTGAGCGCCGGAGACGAAGACGAAGGTGGTGCGATTGCGCTACATTGCTCTTAGGGCTACATTGAGCAAAGAAGAAGGATGAGTGAATCTTAAGGAGCAAAATGACGTGCACGTCGTGGGAGGAGAAGCTCACTAGAGCGGCAATGGTGTGGAGGCACACTCACCGGCGTCGAGAACGACGCGTGCGTTCCCGCGAAACCAAGGAGTAATAAACTCGGGTTTGCGCGAAAATGGAACAGGGGCGAGCTGAGGAAGACGACGATGCTGTTGTATGGTTTATGTACTGTTGAGAATGGCGTAAGAAGGAAGCGAGATAGCGACGATTGCACGAGAAAATGGGCGACAGTAATGGCGTTCTGGCAACGCGACGAGAGTTGGCACGGATAGGGTGACACACGGCGCAACGTGGAGGCGACGGGAGCAGGTGAGCGCAAAACAATGGGTGGTGTTGCAATCCGTGGGGGAGCGACGAAGAGGGCGCAATCGTGCGAAGGCAGGGCGAGGTAGAAGAAGACTTCTAACAGGTAGGGTCGCGGCGTCAGCGAGAGGGTGAGCGGGGTTGCAAGGCGGGCTAGCACAGGCCGCTGTGGTGCGTGAAGAAAATGGGCCACAACAGTTTCGGCCCAAAGGCGAGAAAAAAAAATGAATTGGTTTGAAAATTTCCTCAGAGTCGAAGAAATTTCTAAATATAGCAAACAACCGCCAAAAATTATGAAATTTGTTGTTGAGGCTCCTAACATAGTGTACTTACTTGAATAAAATTTCCAAAATTTTATCTGTTGTGGATTTTTCTCGAAAATTCTTTTAGGGCTACTGTTTGTATGCAAATGCAATAATTGATTTAGGATTTTTTTTTAAAAAAAACATACTTAAAATACTTTCCACATTTATTCTCAATAAAATTATCCCAAGTTTATATTTTTGGGATGTTACACTTAACTCGAGAGAGGCATGGTCATCCTCGCAGTACAACATGTGTGTTGCCACCAAGACTTTATTTTTCAATTTCACTCGGAGCAATCGTATTGTCTATAGTTCTGTCATCACGGATGCTCCAATGCATTCATGTCATGCAAAGGTGGGCCTCACTGGAGAGCATTATTTTGCAGATTGAATGAAACCTTTGATGTCGAAAGTCCCATCAGCATCAAACTTTGTGATTATACCCTGTAAATCAATGGAGAAACTCTCGTTCTCGTCAATACAAGAGTCTATCAACCAACGTATAGACTAATAGCAAAAGTGCAAAATAAAACAATGAAACATTTAAAAAGGGTGGAGAGATAGATACCTTTTCTGTTATGATTGCAGTAATTAGATTTGCTGGAGTAACATCAAAGGCAGGGTTCCAGACTGATATTCCTGACGCAGCAACTTGCTTTCCTAGACCACCTTCAGAGTTCAACAACTCCTTGGGCGACCTTTCTTCTATCACAATTTGTTCCCCAGATGGGAGGGAGAGGTCGATCGAAGTCACTGGTGCGGCCACATAAAATTGTACACCATGATGCTTTGCAGAGATAGAAAGGTTGTATGTGCCAATCTTATTGGCCGTATCACCTTGAAATTGGACAGTGAAACACAGTCAGAAACAGGAATCTTAAGTTTTCAATTGATTCAAGAATTGTAGTGGGTGTTTTACCATTCGCAGCTATACGATCGGCACCAACGATTACAGCTTGAACTTGCCCATTTTTCATTAGTGCAGCTGCAGCAGAATCCGCTATAAGTGTTGCAGGTATTTTATCATGAACTAGCTCAAAAGCTGTAAGCCTGGAACCCTGCAAATTAGCAGCAAACTGTTATGAGCTCTGTACGTCTGTAAAAACACTGCAAGACTTATCTTAAGAACAACTGCTAAAGAAAATGTAGTAACCAGTTCATCTCTAACAATATATTTGAATATTAGTGATTGAGAGACAGATACATGACGTGGACAGTTAGTAAAAAAAGGTTAATTGACTAAATTGATTCTCAGTGTTTTAGCCACTTATATGTCAGAGATGTAAGTGATTGTGCTCTACTTTAATGTCTTGGAAGAAAAGACGACCAGCTAAATCATTCAGAGAAGTTCTATAATAATGCAAATGATGGAATGTCTACCTGGTTAAATGGGCGAGTTTCAGTGCAAAAGGCCTTTTCCAAAACTCCTCCAGAGTGAAGAGCACGAATAACCCCAAGGGCAGTTCCATAACCAGCAGTTGCAAGGCTGGATTAGAAAGAAAATAATGAAGTATCATTGCACAACGAATGTGAGCATCACACAAAGAAGAAACAATTCATTTCGATTTACATGTTTACCTGCCAGTATTACAATGGGTTAAAACAGAGATATTTTTTAAATTTCCGAGCTGCTGTCGAAGAAATTCAGCTCCATGTGAGCCAATTGCCTTATTATCCGCCACATCATCAACTAGCATAGCCTCTGCAGCCTCAATAAACACCTGGTTGGAGAAAGGATAATAAAACAGGTTAGTAAATACAGGTCAAATCTTTCACCCGACACTTTCATCTAATAAGGAAGGAACCCAATCTCATCATGTCTGTAGTTAAAAGTTATCGCACTAGACCATATATGAGGGTGCAAAAATTCAACAATAAACAATAGTTTCCAAATGGAGCAGCAACTAAGAGGCAGAGCCAGGGGTTGGTAACCTGTTATCACCTGGTAAGTTTTTTTTTCCTTTTTTTTAGGGAATCACCTGGTAAGTTCTGATGATCAGTATTTATGCCTGTTACCAGTTGTAACCGGTGTGCTATTAATTGAGAAAATTGTCCTCAAAAGGTGATCACTGCTAGTCTCTTGCTGGTTACCAGTTGTAACCGGTCTGATAGTAGTTGCGACATTTTAGCACAAATTGTGGGATGCAAACAACTCTGCTCGGAACCAGCCAAAAATCTCAACCAATTGGGAAGTTGTAGGAAATTTCAAGTGAAACTCAACCAAAAAGGAAAGCTTTGGGGTTTCACCATTTTTTAAGGAAATGTGTGAAGCATTGACATGCAAGACTAACATGATTCAGCCTGAATTGGCATAAAACCATCACCAATTGGCACAAAAGGTCCAATTTGGGTAAATTACATAGACAACTAATTCTTCTTGTTTCTCCTAACCTGCACCGAACAATTAGATAATTTTGATTCCACAATGCAGTAATTTTCTGACAGTAGATGCAAGCTTGAAGGAAAACTTAAGGTGAAATTTTTCCTAAAGAATATAATCAGTTACAAAAGGAGTTGGTTCGGCGCTATAAACTTGTGTATTCAGTTGCATGCCATCTCATGTCATCAGGTTGGTTACTTCTAGATTAGAATAAAAATAACAAAGAAAACACAAGTTGCAGAACATATTGACTATATACCGCTAGAAATTCAGTAGATAGCCACAATTCTTCACAATGAATTTGTTTATGTAGGTACTTAGCTACTAGTGAGCGGGAAGATATACCAAAATTATTTCTCTAGGTTAGCACCTGAAAGATAGATTTGGCATCTTTTGCAGTTTCAGCTGTCCGTGACACTAAATTCTGAAGCTTCGTTGCAGCATCAGATAGGTTCACTGCAGTTGGCCGGCTGATATGGAAATTCAGAAAAACATCGATTAGCTATGCATGAATAGAAGTAGAAATGCCATGTCAAAAGGAGAACATGAGTAACGTGACCAAACTTGTCGCATGCAATGAGTAAATGAATTATACTTGTCCTGAACTCCAAAAAATCAATAGTTGAACTATGTTTACCTGGATACAAGGAATTCCAATTTCTTGGAAATGAAAGAAGCTGCTTCTGCAGGTGTACCTGTGAAATCCAGATCAAAAATTTCCACAACTAACGATAATACTGCTGCTATGGCTATTGCAGGAGCACCACGGACAACCATGTCTCTGATCGCACTCCTGAATAGTGAGTTCAATCAGTGGCGGAACTAGGAAATCAGGAGACCCAGGGCAAACTTTTAACATAAACATAAGGGCATGCTGCAACATTCGACAGACATAATCAAACTTCTAACATGAAGTCTCGTGTTAAATGCATCATCCAAAATGGGGGAAATCTGCCTGTGACATGGTTATTCTTCCAAAGGCTGTCTGGAACTCCGAATATGAGCTACATTCTTGTTTCACTACTTCCACCTATAGTTTTATTCAGTGAGATCATCCAACCACAGAACTAAACAGTGGGAAATCATAAAAAATCACTAAATTATTTAGACAAACATCAAAATCTTAATAGGAAATGTCCAACAAAGAATAATGAAAAAGTAAACAATACTTTGAATGATACTAACAAAAAACAAGAAAGCACCATATTAACATAACATTTGAGTCTTATCTGATCGCATCGGCTGTTGTGCTGGCTGCTAGAGCAGTGGTTTTACTTGGCCACTTAGGTGGGTTATCCCGTTGACTAGTAATTTTTTTCTCTTGGGCCTCAACACCGAGTCACCGGTTAGCGCGCACTACTGCTTAGCACAACAGATTAGCACATCTTCTTCCTCCTGCCCCCGCCGCCATGGCTGTTCCTCACAGCGTCCTCCTTCCTAACTTCACCGTCGACCAGAGCAAACACCCAAGGTAGGTACATCCCTAGTTCACTCCCGCAGACCCGGGGCAGCTGCCCCGGCAAGCCCACAAGCGCAATTAAAAACAATAAAGATCCATGCGAGATGGTATCTCTAATTCTCTTGGTTTAACCAGTGGTCCGAGTCCTACACATCACTAGATACACTTGAATAGGCATATTGCTAGTTGAGCATACAACAAAGTGGTTGAAATTTTAATATTTACTCTCTTCAAAAAAATTAAAATATTTTCGTATTTTACTCTAATTGATTTATTCAGTATCAGTTCAAAAAGCCAGAACTTTTCAGATAACAAATACAGTATGGTATTACATCATTATGCTTCTACTAAGTACTAATGACTTAACTAAGACGCCGAGAAGCCATCGCGTAGCACCCCAGAGCACCCACAAGAATCAAGAACTGGGAGGATTGACAAGGAGAAAAAGAAAGCTCACCATCCATCGGCGGAATCCTTCACGACGATGTAGACCTCCTCGAGAGGCAGCTTCCTCTGCATCGCATCAAAGCCAGACCAAAAACCCAATCGAGAACTCATCCCCACTGATTCACAAGGAACAGGAAGAAAGAGGCAGAGGAAAGGAAAGGAAAGAACCTGATCGAGGAGGCGAAGCGAACCACGGTCGTAGAGAATGGACTGAAGCGCGACTGATTCGCCCATTCTGGTAAGGAAAATTGGGCCAAAGATTCAGATAATTCGGATGTCCCAGGAGGAGGGAGGAAGAACTAGGGAGCAGGACTGGGTGCTCAATCCTGTCCCGTTCCGATGATTGATACTTGAATAAATGCCACACCGGAATGCCTCTCCCCTTTTGCATATAAGCCCCTTTAGTTTTCTCTATTTGTACATGGCCTCTCTGGAGTTGGTGTGCATGCCATTGACTTTTGATTGGAAAGTGACGCTCGTTTTTTTCTATGATTTCATAAGGTTAATTAACAACTCCTATATTGGGTTCCTACATTTTTGTATGTATATTTTCAGACTCTATCATTAGGTGTTTATGAGGATTTTTACGACAAAATGATTCTCCGGTATGAGTGTCTTTTGTTTACTTTGGCTCGCATTCTTGTCTACGTGTTATATTAGTAATATGAATTGGTTTGGGATATGATGCAGTGCAGACAAAACCATGCCGGTGCAGCCGGAGGCGGCAGCAAGAGTCACGCCTTGCCATGTCTGCAAACTTGGCAATACTATGAGAATGTGAAGGGTAAATACGCAAAAGAACAACAAACAAAGAATGGGGGCAAGAGGAATCGTTCTTTAATTTGGCCACTTATTGAAATTCTCAGCGACTCAGGGGAAAAGAATTTTTTTATTAATTAATTCTTCTTTAATTTTATTTTAAATTTAATCGAATGACTTTATTTCCAATTCGATTTTTTGATCACGCTACTACTGTGACGTAAAAACAACATTGTCACGCTTAGCTTTATATCAGGAGAACTCTTGTCACACCACCACCCATGCGTGATAGTGTGGTTTGGTCACATCACGGGTGGTGGCATGACCAAAAAATCTTATTTGAGGACTTATCCTGGGCGTGATAATGGTGTTTTATCACGTTATAAGTAGTGGTGTGACTAAAGAGGTCGAATTGAAAATAAAGTTAAATCGAGTTAACTTTAAAATAAAAATTATAAAAAGGTTAATTAATAAAAAAAGTTCATGAGGAAAATGACACATCATGGTTTTTTAGGAAATTAGTAATGTGTTCGTTCAAAAAGAAAAGAAAAATTAGTAATGTAAAATAAATTCTAAACATCGTGTATAATGAATTGAGGGTATCTTTGATTCGCATGGTTCTAAAAATGTATGAATAGGATAAATATAGGATCGCAATATCATGGCCTCTTGAATCCTACCGGATTGAAAACCATAGAAATTTGCAACAAAGTGTGATATAAGGTCGTCCGATCTTCTCGACGTAGGATCAAGATACTCACGTGTAACCTCTCGAATTGTAGTGATCTTTCGTTGCCAATGCAAAAACGAACACTCTTTAATTCACAAAAACACACGCGTTAGACTTCACGATCACCAAACGAAGCCCTATCGTGCTCCCAATTTCCAGCGAAAAGGTTGAACGATCTCAATTAGCAAGAACTCTCAAAATTTTTCATTGACGCCATCGGCTATCAAGAAGGAAACAATCTATTTCTCTGTTTCATAAAATATCTCATCTCCCTTTTACAATCGGAAGGCGGCGGCTACTTGGGCCGATCCTTACGCACGCACGCGATGGGCCTTGGGCCGACCTGGAGCAAGACTTGGATTTCCTAAATTTGGTTCGGTAATCCATGTGTGGTTCGGTCTCCACCTGGCTTGACCAAAACTTTTAGTGCATGGCTTGATGACTTTCGGCCAAGTCCTTGGCACGTACGCCATGTTGGACTGGAACGGTCACATATAACATGACTAGTTAAACTTGTACATGACCGTGACTTCCTATTTTGTGGCACTTCTTCCATTCTTTCTTTAGTCACATGGCTGAAGCTTCCTTCCTTAATTGCCAATCAAAAGTAGTAGCTCCATCTAGTACTCTTCCATAGCTGTGACCTCGGTTCTCTCCTCGTACCTAATTATACACAAAACACTAGAATTAGGTAGTAGCAAATTCTCATCAAAGATAATCTTTTTAAAGAACAAGTTCACCTGTTGTTGTAGTTTTTTGGCTCGTGCTCTTGTCATGGGACCTGTAGGTATATCATGAATACTTGGATGAACACTTGGAGAACTCGGAGAGGTAGAATGCATGGTCGTAGTAGGGATGTCCTTATCAAAGTGTGTTTGATTACACCATAGGAAAAGCATATGAATTTTTCCGAGAGCATTAAGCGGAATTGAATGCATAGGAAAATGTTCCATAGGAATTGTATCACTTCAATCTTACCAATCAAACAACTTACAAAAGAAAAATTCCTTAGGATTAGAATCCTCCAAAAATCATTTGAAAATCCTTGAAATCAAAGAGGCTAGAGGCCCTAAAACTTGAAACCATGAGGAATTCTCTATGCTATTGTTTCACAGGTTGCTTTTTTTTGGGCGTGGATATTGCGGAGAGGAATATTAGGTGTAACAAACCAACTAACTGATTCGATGTAAAAATTTAGCTTTACCAAACATCTTAACACCCTGCCGCGATTAGCCTCACATGGCCCACCTGCCAGTGCCACTCGCCCCCGCTGCAAACGCTCAGCAGATGGCGGAGCCGTGGCCAGAGTTAATGGTCCTGTGGGCCATATTTGCATTAAGAGTCCCACCATTAGAGCTGGCCAAACGGGCCGTGTTCGATGGGCGATCTGACAGCACGACATTGACATGACGAATGCGACGACGACCGCAAGACGATAGCGAGTAGTGCAGGCAGCGAAACACCGACACCCCAAGACGACCGCGCCTGATCTGAATAGTCTTAAGACTGACCAATGCGGCAGATTAGGCACGACATTTTTTTTAATATACATATATAATTTTATTTTTATTTATTAATATCTATATGATTTTCTTTCCATTTTAATACTTATATGGTTTTATTTTGTAGTTTTTAAATTTTATATAGTTCATTTTATAAGTATATATAAATTTATTTTGGTTTTTTAAATATATATATTTTCTAGGATTGTTTTTCAATTTTTCATGTCTTATGAGCTAAATGACAAATGTTTTAACGAGCTAGCTATTTGAACATTAATAAATTTCTATTACATTTTCAATATGGTTGTCTCATTTTTTCCAATTTTCATGTCAACTTCAATTCTACACATTTTCTAATTTTTGGTAATTTTTTGAATTTTTTCATTACATTGGGCCAAATGGGTAAGCAGGCAACATTTGACCCGATAGGCTAAGCAGACCGTCTTAGGCGACAAATCCTGAAAGAGCGATGAACAAGTACAGGCCATCACCATAGCAGTGGTACCAAACCTAACACGAATAATGGCAAAATGGATCGTCTTGCATGACGGGTCCGTCTTGCAAGTCTTGGTCAGACGCCCATTTGGCCAGCTCTGCCCACCAGAGGCACTGGCCCCACCTGTAAGCCACAAGTCCCAACCCTACGGAGATCGCACCCGTAAGAGCCCACACCCTTACTCTCACTCTCACTGACAATCTTGCCCTACTTGCCTCTTGGCCCCACCTGTAAGGGACTAAGCCTCGCAATCACTACCTTATTACCGCAACCCACCCTCCTCGCTTAAACCCCTAAACCCCAGAAGCTTCTCCTCACCCTCCCCCACGAAACCCTAGCCGGCCATGGCCCCGGCGCTCCGCCTCCGGCGAGCCCTAGCCGCCGCCTCCACCTCCGCTTCCCTCCTCTGCCCAGGCGCCTCCGCCTCCGGTGCCGCTGCCTCCCGGTCCCTCCCCCTCGCCCCCCTCGTCCCGCCGTTCCCGCGGCCGCATCTCCCGGGCGCCGCCGCCGGGTTCCGGTCGACGGCGTCGGCGGCTGCGCGGGGAGGGGACTACGGGGTTGGACGGGACGATGGCAAGATATCCCCCGACGAGATCCTCTTTGAGGGGTGCGATTACAATCACTGGCTCATCACCATGGAGTTCCCCGACCCCAAGCCCTCCCGCGAGGTGATGACTGAGACCTACCTCCAGACCCTCGCCAAGGTCGTCGGAAGGTATAAACGAATCTGTCAAATTTTTTTTCGCATCAGAAACGTGTGAATTTGTGAGTAACTGGGCTCGGTGTCGCGTGCGATCGGTGCCCGGAGGGTGAAATGCGACCCCGAACTGTACGGCTGCTTCATTTGTTGTGTTTTCGGTTGGAGTGATCGGGCATGAATCTTGCGCTGTTTTACTTGGCTAGTCGTTCCATACAGATCTGTACCTTTTTTTTAGAGTTTGGGGGGTTTCACTCCCTCCGCTTTTGTTAACAAAGCTGTTCGATGCATTTGCCTGGGGTGATTTTGGAGCTTGGATGTGTTTTCGTGTGATAGATTTGAGGGGTCATGCGTATTTGGTGGCTCTAGTGGTAAATTATGTTTTGCTTGAGCTCCAGTGTTGTAGTTTTGAATGATGACAAATGTGTTCTCTTTTGTTATGGTTTTTTTTTCTGATCTTAATTATTAAAGAAAGGCACTAATATGTTATAATTATGTCATTTACTTCTGATATGATTGTGATTGTGGTATGGAGGAGTTTATGGTTGCATTTAGCGATGGGTGATTTGAGGGAGAGTATGTTATTGGACGTCAAAAGTGGATGGGTGATTTGAGGGAGAGTATGTTATTGGACGTCAAAAGTGGTTTGATGTATTACATACTACTACTCTACTAGGTTGGCTTGATTAAGGATTAGAAAGCTGCTTATAGTGTTAAAATATTCTAACTCCAATCCTGTTTGTAATTTCTTGAATTGAATAGCATAAATCTTTCCATAATTGAATCATCCTGCTTTTTTAGTCAGGGCCCTCCAAAAATAAACTAGACATGGTCCACCTGAGGACAAATTTTGAAACTAGCACTACAAGGTCCATCTCAAACTAAGATGTGTATGCTCAGAGTTGTTTGCATTGCTCCCGTTTTATTGTCTTCCGTGTTAAATTAGGATACTTATAGAAAGAAAGTAGAAATATTTGACTTTAGAGGATGGGTGATTATATACAAGTTTTAGTAATATAAAACTTCAGTTATTAGGAAACATGCAGTCAGTTGTTGAATCGAGTTTCCTGTTCAAGGATTAAACCATCCGTTATGGTTTCTACACTAATTACACTGTTCATAAAGCTTTTGTTATTCGGAAGGAACTCCATTCCTAGACAGAATCATTACGCCAAGGAACTCTGTTTGGCAAATGGTACCCAAGCCATTACTGTATATATTTGATGGTTCTGCTCCTAGATAGCATGGTCCCCCCCAAAAAAACCTTTTAAGCGGTAAGGCGCGAGGCGAGGCGACGCCTTACCCACGTCCTAAGGCGCTAAGGCAGTGAATAAAATGAGCATTTTAGCAGCACATGTACCTTGTTGTTGCCAATTCTTGAGCCCATGTAGCACCCATCCTCCCTTTCCAATTGCTCTTCTCCCATGTAGCATCTATCCTCTTTGCAAGTTTCAACATATAGATTGTTATAAATGTAATAGATACAAATTGTATTCCAATTAATTGAGTAAATACGGATTGAGTGACATACCTTGTTGACAATCTCTCCTCTTTTCTCTTCTCCCAAGCAATAATGTACATGAATAATGAGCAACATAAGTCCAAAATAACAATTAAGTGAATCTGAGAATTAAATATGAGTAACATAACAAATTAACAAGCACGACAAAAGCGACATAAGTCAATGGTATAATAGTAATCCACAACACAAAAGTAGCATAGTCCAATTCTCTCATCTCTCAATATTCATCGTCGAACTCATTGGGATTGCTAGTAGAATCCAAGTTTTCTCCACATCTTCGGTAGCATTGGGAGCTTCGTCACAATCGCTCACATCCGCATCATCATGTGGATCTTCTTCCTCATCTTCTTCATTGCCCGAATCCGAGTCTTGCCCTTGCTCATCTAAGCCATCTTTTTCAACCACCATTGTTGTAGATCTTGCACGCCTTTGGTAGGCCGTAGGCTCATCAGGACTATACCTATTAACTTGCCTTCGAAGATTGCGACCTCGAAGCGAGCGTGATGCGCCAATGGCTTCATCAACATCATCCCATGTAAGGTCACACTCACGACCACCTTGAGGTGGTACAACCAATGAGTTAGTCCATTCATTGTCCCAATCAAAATCCTCAATGACCAAAGGTTAATAGTTTTTGCCCGCTTTCTTCCGCCTCATTTGAAACCTTGTTTTCATCTTCCAGTTGTATGCAACAAAGACCAAATCATTCAATCTCTTGTTTAGTAACCGGTTCCTTTTCTTTGTATGCATCTACAAAAGCGCAAATGGCAAGCAAAGCAAATAAAATGAATAAATAACTTGTTGAAATTAATAAGCACATATAAGCTACAAATTGAGCAGATCAAAATAAACACAAAGAAGCTACAAATTGACTCACAAATTCAAAGGTACTCCAATTTCACTCACAACCGGATGATGAAGCACAAAGACTAACAACACGTTTAGCAAACCTTTGCAGGTCAATGGCTCGCCCACCATATGAACACTACCAATCAACTAGAATGGCAAATACACGCATATATTAGGAATTAGGAATGAAATAAACATGCTAAAATTAACAACACTTACTAGGGCTCCTTGACTAAGTTTTGGATTGCCAATTTGTTCGAAAAGACATCTTCTCGTTGGTCCTCATAATGCATGGCTTGTTCATCAATCTTGTTCCGAATATTCTCATCTTGTACCATTCTTGCAAGCACATCATTGAAGCAACTCCTTAGCTCCCCAACATAGGTATCATCTCCACTCTTTTGGATGGCAAAGAATTTCCCTGGGTTCAAATAGAGTGCAGCCCTATACAATGGATATCCATTTGTTTCACTAACGTCGCTCAATAATGTTAATGATCTTCTTGAGCAAGCGTTGCTTGTTTTGGGTAGAAAGCCAAGCTTGATCTTCTCCTTTGCATGAGCCATTAATCTTGCAACCTCTGGCATTGCGGGCTTCTCATCACCATCAACCACCCTAAGCACGATAAAAAGTGGGGCTGAAGCTCTAAGGCAATCTTCTATTGAATTCCAGAACTCCTTAGAGAGCACAATGTTTGTCACATGCATGCCGGCCTCCGTCTTTGACAATTTGATTCTGGTCCATGATTCACTCACAAATAGACACTTCAAAGCATCCTTGTGCCTGTGCATGCTCTTCAAAGTAAGGAAGGCTATGGCAAACCGAGTGGTTGCGGGTCTCACAAGATCCATTCCACCTGTCTTCTCCCTCATTGCACTAAGAAGCCTCCTATGCCTATAAATGAATATGGTGACACGCTTGGTATGTGCAATAGGCTTCTTAAATTCCTTCAACTTCGCAATGTCTTCCAACATAAGGTCCAAACAATGTGCAGCACAAGGACTCCAAAACTGTGTAGGAATCCTCTCCATTAAAAGCTTGCCCACTGCCTTGTAGTTAGCATCATTATCAGTGACAACTTGAATAACCTTGTCTTTTCCAATGGCCTCAATTATCTCCTCTAGCAAATTAGCTATCATAGTTGCACCATGTTGTTCACTTGATGCATCAACGAACTCCAAGAAGTAAGTCCCCTCCGGGCTGTTGACAAGGAAGTTGATGTAACAGCCAAAAAACTCATAAATGCAAAAATATGGGATTTTTAAAACTTTTTGTGTGATAACTAATGTCGTTCCCCTTGATTGCATCTGCGGGGCTTATTTGGATTGCATCATATTTTCTTGCTGGCATGGGTGGTATAAGAACTAGAGAATCACCAAAGGAAAATACCAGAACTAGGTACCACTCTAAGATCCTGCCCTGATTACTGTTCCTATTCTCCCTAGCTTGTTTCTTTTCCCCGTTTCCTGTACCTCCGACTGGCTATTGAATGGACTCGGTGCAACCGGTCATCCTTCGATCGCTTCCTCCCGAGCGAGCCAGTAGCAGCTGAACCTACCTTCATCGCTCGGCGCCAACACCAAATCTGAGTCTTGTTGGCAAGGCGGTCGCTCGGCCATTACTCGTCGTCACGCCAATTCGTCAATCAATCGCACTATCTTGCCAACTCATCAAATCACCAAACCATCCTCCTTGCCGGGCCGTGCCGAATGCATCGCCGCCCGCTATATATATATATATATATATATATATAGCAACCCCGAGCTCCTCATCGCCTTCTCCGCCACACCAGTACTAGCCCCACTTTCTTCCTCCCTCAGGCGAGCTTGAGCTCGAGTAAGGCTCGGCCTTCGCTTTGGCGAAACCGCATAAAGCTACCATCCTGTTGACCCCACTCCAGAAGGCCTTTCTCCCTTGTATGTGTTTGCTCACCTTCCATGACCCAAGAGGTTTTTGCCCCTTACTTGATTTCACCCTTTTGCTCACAAGAGCCACCATTGACCTCGCTCTTCCTCCCTTTTGACCAGAATAGTCCTAGCAGTCGAATCGACCCCGCCGGTGTGGAATACACTTAGACTTCTCTTCAAGACCATCTACCTGCTTCACTGGAGCTATCCTGAAGATCGAAGACTACCCTCCTTCCTCAAGCCACTATAGTAGCGTGGAGCTTCTCTCGTTGTCGCTGTCTACAGTCGTCAGCCCAACCTCGGCTAGCTCGTCCCCTCCGCGTCATACCGGTAAGTTCCTAGTGGCCACCAAGTGCTCATGCTCACTCTAGTTGCCTGGAAGCACAGCCGAACCTACCACGACCACGTAGTCGAAACTCCTTCAACTACGTGCAGCCAAACCTGCTACGATCACGTAGTCGAAACTTCTTCGACTACGCACAACTGAACCCTCTACGACCACGTAGTCGAAACTCCTTCGATTACGTAGTCGTTCCTCCTCCGACTACAGGTAGTCATGCCTCCTCCCACTACAGGTAGTCATACCCCCTCCGACTACAAGTAGTCGTACCTCCTTCGGCTACATGTAGCCGCACCAACTACAACTACACCCAGTCGTGCCTTCTCCGACTGCTCCTTGTGGTACTTTCTTCGACTACGCCTAGTCGAACCTTCTTCCGACCACGTGATCGTATAGTCTTCGTGTATAGTCTAACTTTCTTCTGATTACACGTAGTCAAACCTCCTTAGACTACGCATAGGAGGTACATGTAGTCGAACTTGCTTCGACTACACATAGTCGAGCCTCTTTCGACTGTAGGTAGTCAAACCTCTAGATAGTCGAAACCCCTTTCCGACCAGATAGTTCAAGCTTCCTTCTAACCAAGTAGTCTAAACATAGTTTCGACCACAGTTTGATCACTGTGTTTCGATCACACAGTTTCGATCACTGTGTTTTGATCACTGTGTTTCGACCACACAGTTTCGACCACTGTCTTTCGACCAATGTGTTTCGACCACTACGTTTCGACCACGGTGTTTCGACCACAGAGTTTCGACCACGGTGTTTTGAGCACACAATTTCGATCACTGTGTTTCGACCACACAATTTCGACCACTGTGTTTTGATCGCTGTGTTTCGACCATTGCGTTTCGACCACGGTGTTTCGACTACACAGTTTCGACCACTGTGTTTCGACTACACAGTTTCGACCACTGTGTTTCGATCACACGAAACACCACTGAGTGTCGATCACTAACTTTCGACCACGCAGCTTCTACCACTCAGTTTCGACCACTGAGTCCTGACTCCTGAGTTTTGATCACTAAGCCTCCGACCACACTGGTTCATGCCTTCGACTACACTGGTCTATGGTTTCGACCAGATTATTCCGACCATACTAGTCTACGCCTTCAACCACACTGGTCTAATGCTTCTGATCTAAGACTTTGCACCCTTTGGAGTTCATTTGAATGTTTTATTGCAAATTGAGTTCCTTTGTGTTTATTTAATTTCTGGTTATTCTTGCGTATATAGAAGCCGGCATCTTGAAGATCCTCGGTTGATCGAGAACAAGATCAACAGAACCTCGACCAAGGCGAGTCAATACTTTGATCATTTTGCACCTAGTCTTTGCAAACTATGTTGCCTTAAATTATGAAATTGCATTGCTATGTTTTATACTGCTATATTGGTCTAGTTCATAATTAATGCCTTAATAATAATTGTGTATAAACTTCCAATCCTTGAACTTCTGGATATTATCCTTGATACCGTAGAGTTAATGGTTAACATACTAGCTAGTAAGTCTGTATCTAAGTGTCATGTTTAGCCTTGCTTAGATACATTGTCATTTGGGCGGTAATTTGCCTGACATCATTAAAAACCTTTGAAAAATGATATTGGGCAGTCGAGGCTGGTAGCCTGGCTGGTAGCCTGGCTGGTATGTTGGACTAAAGGTTATTTTGAAAACAAAATAAAACACGAAAAATGATTTCGACTTAAGTAATTTGGAAAGAGTGGTTTGGTCTTAGAGAGCACGAGAGGATGTTGGTATGTGGATGTACCGCCCGAGTCAATTAAGGACCGAATCATGTGATGACCTCTCATGTACAACAGTACAACCACAAGTCGGTATCTCCTATGACCTGGCCAATTAATTTGTTCGCCTTGGCGTGGCTTCGCCGTTGGGGGCTGCGGGTGGATAGTCGGGGGAGAACGAAGCCACGGGAACTACATGGCGCTAAAGGGAGACCTTCGGTGGGCGAGTGGAGGCCCCAAGGAGGTGATACCTAGCGGTACGAAGTTGCAAAGAGGTATATTGTAAAGGCCTTGTGATAATCAACATTAGCCGCACACCTACGGAAGTGTGTCGGGGCAGTATGAGTTAATTTATCTCGTGGGTATAGTGTACAAACTCTGCAGAGAAATAAAACTATCTAGATAGCCGTGCTCACGGTCAAGAGCGGTGCTGAGAACTTGCTTGATATAGCTTTCCTTTTTATAAAACCATTTTTGTGCGTGTGTGTGGAATAAAAAGGGTGGGTTGGAGCCCATCAGTTGGAAATGTTGGGTTGGAGCCTTGAGAGTTGAAAAAGTCTGGTCAGGGATCAGTGGTAAATACGGAATATCCTGAGCATTGGGTGGTCGTAGCCACTCAATGGTATAGGAGATGGGATCTCCACTAGTATTTTACAACAAAACTCTGTTTCTCAAAACTTGTGTTAGTAAAATGCTAAGTCTTAGGATTTTCTACTACTTAATCTAATTCAAAAATAGCATTGTGCAAACAAAGGAACTCTGAACTTCCCTTGGCTAGCCTTGCATATATAATAAATTGCATTGTGTGTTGGCTCGCGAGTATGGTTGTGTACTTAGGCTCGTCCAATATAATCTTTCAGACCCACTCGATCAAGACCCCTACAACTACTACTCGGAGGCTGGACTCGATGGTGGGGAAGATGGTGAAGCTTAGGCTGGGACCCCTAATCGCTTGCCTGTGGGCAGAGTGAATGGATACACTACGACTTGTTCTGCTTTCGCACTCATCATTGATTCTGTACTTTGACTTTTGTAGAATTACTACCTTCATGGCTCTTTTGTAAAACGGTTGGCCGCACAGCCTTTTATGTAATATACTACGGGCTTGCCTTTGTTCACATAAATCTTTATTTACAAAACCTTTATTCATCTGAGTGCTATTCAATTCTTGGGCTGCTCGTACCTACCTCCTCCGCGCCGCATGGTGGCGCCTGGTCGTGGACTCCGACCGGCGTCCCCTGCCCTGCCAGACTATAACCTTCGGCCAAGTTTTGGTCGTGGCCTGATCGTGGACCTAGTCGTGACAATGGACTGGGCGAGTTACGCTATAAGCTTTCATGGTTATGGGAATGATCCAAGAATGTATCTATGTGTGCTATCTATTGATCTAGGGAATGGCACAGCTTGACACAGTGGATTCCAAATTGCAAATTTGGGGTCCGACAGTTGATCAAGTGGCGTCCCTTCCTATCGGACCATCCATCCGACATAAGTGTGCAACCATATTGCTTCCATGCCCGCTCGTGCTCCTCCCTCAAAGTACTTGTCTCCTTGACTCACTCCCGAAGCAATGGCTCCCTCAGCTCATGGAAACTAGGGGAGGCTTATACCCGAAACCGTACTGCACACTGGCCTCACAAGCAATCTCAAATTGCATTGAGTTTGCGGCATTAAATGGTATGCCGCACTCATAGAACCACAAGGCCCATAGCTTATTCACATAATGTCTGTCATCCTTGGTCGTTGTGTTGGCCTCCATGGTGCTTTGAAAAGACCTAGAACGTTTTTGATCTACAACATCTTCGGGTGTTCTTCGAAGCATTCCAGCAACTGACTTGGTCTCCTTTGCCTTTGCCTTTGCCTTGACCTTGAATGAAAAGGTAGCATGCCTTCTTTTGGCGGTACATCACGAGTTTGGCTTCACAAATGGAGTCTTGGGACCCGATGCCATGTGCTACCACCACCACATCTTGACCTCCTCGTCATCATCATCATCATCATTTAGGAAGATTGGCCTACTCTTGTTTTTTTTCAAATAATCTCCCATCTCTTTCCTGATTTCCGTGGTAGTATTGGGACACATTATCACATCTGAATAGCCACATAAGATGCTTCTTGACCTTTTAATCCCTCACTGTACTTGGGGTGTTACAAAGGATACACATCACCTTATCTCGGTTGCCAATTTCCGGCCAATAGCCATATTTCCATCCGGATCATTAGACTTCGTCTTAGTTTTGGATCGGTCTTTGGATCATACCGAGCCTCGGATGATGCAATACTTGCACTTGCACTTGCACTTGCCATTTTGTTTATACGCATTAGAGATCGAGAATAATAATCGATGAGCGACATCGCTAGATTTAAGCGCATAAAGTAGCAAATAGATTGGCAAGATACCACGTAAAAGCAATGCATTTGACATTGCTCCTCTCTTCTCTTCACGGCCACTTTAGCCATCCGCCATCTGGCGGCCTTGCGTGACCGACCTCCTCACTCCGGGCGGATCGGGCCCTCGCCACGGCTCCTCCTCCCATTCTCCCGCATCACCGAGGTCGGCAGGAGGGGAGCCGAGGAGGAGGGCTCACTGTTGGGAAGGAGGGAGGCGAGAGGTGGAGGTGGAGGCCGGGAGGGAGGAGCCTGGGAGGAGGAGGAGGCCGGGAGGGAGGATGGAGGCATGGAGCAAACACGGATCTCGAGCGGTGAGGCGGCGCGCGATGGGGATGGAGGCGAGGCAGTGCACGACAAATGGTCACCGGCGTGTCGCCGGGGATGGTGGCACCGCCAAGACTGGCGCCCGCGGGATGGGCGGCATTAGGGTTCAGGTGTTGGCTTCACGCGATAGGTTTTGCGGTTTTCCCCGCTTGCCCCCCTCATCCCATCTCTTTTATCTCCTCCCCTCATGGATATGGCGGCCGCCTCAGAGCTTCTTGACGCCATATGCCGCCTAATCGACGCCATGGCGACACCTTGTCCTTGAGGCGGACGCCTTAGGCCTTCTTGGCAAGGTGACGGCGAGGCGACGCGCTGCCGACCGCCTTACCGCCTAAGCGTCACTGATGCTTAGGCGACGCCTTAATAAGCATGCTAGCTAGTCAAGTTATTGCTCTTATAATGATTGAATCCGTTATTGTATATATTTGATGGTTCTGCTCTTAACTAGTCAAGTCATTGCTCTTACAGTCTTACTTATAATGCTTGAAGCCGTTATTGTATATATTTGATGGCTCCTCTCTTAACTAGTCAAGTCATTGCTCTTACTTATGACTTGATTTTTGTTTTGACTGATATAAGCAATTAAATTCAAGCAGGTGCAACAAATAATTTCCCAGATTTTTCTGAGCTCTGAGCTTCTTATTGTTATGAGGAGGCTAAGAAGAGGATGTATGCTTTTAGTACAACAACATATACTGGTTTTCAAGCTGTAATGACTGAGGAAATGTCGGAAAAATTCCGCGGTGAGTGGACAGGATACTTAAATTTATGTTTTGCTTGCAATGATATAAGATTCTAGACTTTAAAGTACTCACTTGCCTGTTTTGGCATTTTTGTCAGGATTGCCTGGAGTTGTTTTCATTTTGCCTGATTCATATCTATATTCAGAGACAAAGGAGTATGGAGGTTTGTTTCATTATTGTTCTGTTTCATGAAAACTTCATATACCCCCTGATTATGTCTGTATGGATTGGTTTCATCAGGAGACAAATATGACAATGGTGTCATCACTCCAAGACCACCACCTGTTCATTATAGCAAATCGTCGAGGACTGACAGGAACCGTAACTTTCGTGGAAATTACCAGAACAGCCCTCCATCGCAAGGAAATTACCAGAACAGCCCTCCACAGCAAGATGGCTTCTGAACATACCGCCCACAGCAAGATGGAAGAGGCTATGCTCCACAGCAGAATTATGAGCAGGCTGGACAAGGTGGTAGAGGTTATGGGAGGAATGATTATGCAGACCGTTCAAGTTACAGTGGACCGCCTGGTGGATACCAAGGTCCATCACCTCAGTACGAAGGACAAGTAAATCAAGCTGGTCAAGGTCAAGGTTACTACAAGCCACAAGAGCTCAGGAACTTCTCACAAGGACAGGCAGGAGATTTCAGGCCTGGTGGTCCTTCAGCACCTGGAACTTATGGTCAACCATCGGCACCTAGAAATTATGGGCAACCACCTGCACAAACATATTCTGGAGGTAACCATGAGGGTCCTGGTGTAAATCCTGGTTATGGTGGAGACAACAGACAGGGGGCTGGATCAGCATATGGAGGAGATAACTGGCAAGGAGGTTCTGGTCAGTATCCAAGTGAAGGACAAGAAGGGAACTGGCAGGTATAAAAGCATTTGGCACATGATTTTTACTGGTACAGTTTTATAATTATTGGATCGAAATAGATCAATTAGAATTTTAGATTGCTTCTGTCCATAGATTTGCAATATGCATCAATTAGTGTGCTGCCTAGTCAAGCTGTTGCTTCTGTCCATAGATTTGCAATATGCATCAATTAGTGTGCTGCCTAGTCAAGCTGTTACTATCTTGCCTGTAATGCTTGTCTAGTGATAGATGGAAGTTGGTATGGTCACCATGTGTTGGTCAGATATCGAGCTTCAAAATTTCTGCCTATGAAGTGAACTCATTTGTTGGTATTCAATTCTCATCCCCCTCGCTTCCTTAGGTAAAATTGTTGAAGCGGAGTAATTAACCCGCTGAGGTACTAACTGTAAGTGCAATCGTGCAGGTAGTATTTCAATCATTACAAGGAAAACTAATATAAAAAATGACAGTAGGTCTTGGAGCATACATCAACCTAGTTTATAACAAAATTACGGCCTGGGCTGCTTCCACTCTCTTCGGACAGACATTAATAAATTGTGCAGCTTCCATTCCCTAGAGGAATAATCCTGTGGCAAATTACATTTTCGGTGACGTTTCTTTATCGTGCTGTTGTGCAGGTAGGCTGGAAAAATAGCTCGATGCTCGCGAGCTGGCTCAGCTCGAGCTCGTGAATTTTCGAGCCGAGCCTGGGTTTCAGCTCGCCAAAAAAACGAGCCGAGCTAGAGCGGCTCGTCCGGCCCACGAAGGCCCATTGCCCCCAAGTCCACTCAGCAAGTCTCCAGGAGGCAGCCGCCCCAATCCCTTACCCCCAATCCCAATCCCTTCTGGCCTTCTTCCTGATCCTCTGCGTCGTCGGCCGTCTACCACGCCCCCTCTCCACCCCATCCTTCGCGCCACTTCTCCCCATCCACTGCGCCCCTCCTTCTCCACGTCCACCCTGTCCACTGCGCCCCCTCCACCCCGTCCTCCCCGCCCCTTTTCCCTACCGTTCAGCCACCTACCCTCCTCCGTTCAGCCACGCCACCGGCCGTCCACCCCGCCCCCTCTCCACCATCCCTGCCACATGAATCCATGATCTCCCAATCCTCTGCGTCGCCGCCCGATCCTCCTCACCCACCCCCTACTCCATCCGCCCTCGTCCCGTGTCCTGCTACTGCTGTGCTGCTCCTCCCGGCTGGGCATGCCGCTGCCACCATTCGGCGAGGCGATCCACATCCACGAGACCACGATTGATCCGTTTCTGCGAGAGTAGCGTCGGGCTGATCGACAGCAGTCACGGCGAGATGATTTTGATTTCTTGGTCATTTTGATGTATCGATTTCCTTATGTTGTTGCTGACTGCAATGTGGAATTCATCTGCAATTTTGAAGTTGTTGCTGACTGCAATGTGGTCACGGTCGCCATTTTGATGTTGTTTGCTCTGGATTGTGCGAGTTCATTCTGCAATTCATTCTAGTGTCATGTGGTGACTGCAATGCAAGTTCTACACGTTGAATTTGGTCATTTTGGATGTCTCCTAGATGAATGTGGAATGAACAAAATCATGTCATTGCTGCTGCTGCTGAGAATCGAAGTCTTCCTGGCAGGGTGGCTCTTGGCTCGGATGAGCTCGCGAGCCGGCTTGAGCTTCAATTCGAGCCGAGCTGGGTTTTTAGCTCATTTTCAAAACAAGCCGAGCTGAACCGAGCCGCATTTAGACCGAGCTCGGGTGAGCTCGGCTCGGCTCGTTCCAGCTCTATTTGTGCTGTTGTGCTGAATGGATGCAGACTTTTTTGTGGTTTCTTGAGCCATATGTTCCACATTTTAAAGCGTTGCGAATCTGAAACGTACTTTGGTTTTCATGGATGTTATCTGTGCTTCGCCTATCTGTCAAGGAAATTCGTGCTGTCTACCAACAGTTGATGATTCCAGTAGTAGAGTTTTTGTATATTTGATATCACCCTCACAAGTGCACTGAACAAACAAACTGATGCCAGAAACTGTCACCTGGGGAGAGAGATATATATACACACACACACATATACACATACATATATATATATATATATATATATACATATATACGTATATGTATACATATATGAACCTATTAATCATCAATGGTATGGCGATCATTTTACGCAGTATTGCAAAAGTAGTATAGAATCTGCAATACCATACAATGTTAACAAGGCTCTCTCTCTCTCTCTGAAGAGAGAATGTTAGTGAGATTCTTACTCTTGACTAGTCGGATGCTTATTCACATTCGCTACAGATTTTTCTTTTTCAGGCGAGACCATGGAGATGCTGTGATCGATCTTAGCATTGGGCATCTCACTCCGCCGAGAAACAAGTTGCATATGCATCCGTCGAAATTTCTGAAGATTTCGAGGCCAAGTCAACTGTCGGGCTGTAGGGAATAAAATCCAGCTTTTAGGTTATGTGTGTCTTACCTTGCATTTCGCTGGCCGAACGCAGAATCTACCCCCTTTGAATGGAATAATGCTGTCATAAACAACGGAAAAGAGCAACAAAATATATGGGCGAATACTTTGTAGCTGCCGGTTTTGTTCACTAAACTTGGTAGATCAATCTTTGGCAAATATTATGTAAAAAAAACCATGTTACAGACGAAAACTGCTTGTATTTTTATTACCATGCAGCTGACTTATTACCTCTCGACAAATGTTGAAGTGCTGAACTGACGTGGCTAAAAGTATACTTGCAATATATTAACCAAAAAGAAATGGGAAACCCTATCGAAACCGTCCGACGCATCGGACGCCCCATCCACTACCCAAGCCGCTTAGTTTATTGGCCACCATCCATTCCGCCAGAGCAGGGCAAAAAGCAACTCTATCTCTCACCACCTTCTTTTACTCCGCAACTTTCCTCCACTAATCTCCATCCAAAATCCCAATCCGTGCGTCCAAGCACACTTTTCCTTCGCCTTTTTCTCATTTCTTCCTCCTCTTCTGGCTCTTGGCTCCCTGCTCTCCTGGCCGACTCCTCCATGGCCTCCTCCCTCCAGTCGACGCTGTCCCCTACGCCTACTCTCTGGCGCCCGATCTCTCTCCCTTGCGCCTGGCTGTGCGCTACTCGGCTCTCCTACGCTCTAGTGCCGCTGCCTCCTGTGCCCTTGGCACCCCGCCCGGCCTCCCCAGCTTGGCCCCAGCCTCCTCCAGCCAGGCCCCAGCCGGATCAGGCCTTGGCCCCTCCAGATCCGTGGCTGGCCGCTAGGAACCACCCCCTCTCCTCTACTACTACTCTTCCCCTTCCTGTTATTTCTAGTTCATGATTTTTATCTTGCTTTAGCTTGTGATCTGAGATGATTCTCCACACGCACAAGCTTTCCCTTCACCCTTTTCTCTTGCTTCTGCTTTTTTGTATCCTGTTTCCCCTTTCTTTTCTTCTGATTTTTGTTACAAACGGGTGAATTGTTCTGATGTTGCGGTCCGTTGAAAAAATATCGTGACCCTCGAAAAAATGTTGCAAAGTGTTCTTTGAGATGTCGCGACCTGTTGAAAAAAAATGTTGCATACTGTTCTTTGATATGTTGCGACCCGTTGGAAAAAATGTTGATGTTGCAAACTGTTCACGGTGATATTGCAAGATTTTTCAACGCGTTCTTTTTTTTCTCCAGATGCTTTTGTTTTTTATTATGAGCTTTTATGAGATGATGTTCATGGTGATTTTCTTTGAGATGATGTTAACGCGTTTGTTCATGGTGATGTTTTTCTTTTTTGAAATGATGCATATGAATTTTTGATATGTGACGCACGTTCTGATTTTTGTTGCCATTAGCACACAACGATGTTGCGCTCGGGCGTACGGCACTAGCGCTCGGATCGTATGTCCGAGCGCTAGTCACGCCCAAAAGAAATTCATAGGAGCACTCGTAAGAATTGCAGAGGTTGAAACTTGGGGATTGCATCGAGTGATATCAAGTTGTCATATCCTTTGCCTTTCTAACGACACCGTATGTCCACGAGACTAACATAATGTAAGTCGTATACAAAATAATATTTACATAACACTACTGATACATTTACTCGTGGGTCCTCTTGGGGCGTACCCTACCGATGCGAGTAACCTGCACGGGTATCGCGAGAGGAGGCTGCGTTGGCTGGCTTGCTCCAGGCGCACTGTGCAACTGAGAAGCCCTAACAGAGACCTGGCTGGGAGTGGTCTCGCCGTGCGAAAGCCCATCGCCCTCTTGCTATAGCACCCACTCGTCGAACTCATAGTCCACAGGTGTGCTCCTCCTCTCGACACCAGCTCCTCGTCCCAAGGGGGTGTACGACTTGTGGAACAATACGTTATGCATGTAAATAATAAGGAAATACTGAAATAGTACGTTATTCGTGCAAACAAGATAGACATACTTGGTCCTTGCATCACAAATGACTCTGCGTAGTCTGCCTTGAGTGCACGTGGGCGAGGACTGTTAGAAGAAATTGGCGTTAGTAAATAGTGGAGTTCGAAATAAACAAGCAGACGTGGGTGTTTCTGGTGTACCTACGAATTATGCTGGGGTACTCCCTGCACGGTGCCATGAGGACCCGCCCGCCACGTCCGGGTGAGGAGTCGTGGGGCATGACACATTGTGGCTCACCCCCCGTCCATGCACTGGTAGGTCCACCACGTTCGTGGACTCGATCTGTAGACCAAGGGCCCACATGTCATTCTCTGGAGTTTTTTTATTTAATCTGAAAAGAATATTCCTTTTCCCTCTTAATTTCTAGTAATTTCCTTTTCCGACAAATTTCTAGAAGTTTGTTCTCCCTCATCCGAACTTCGATTGATCCCATTTTTCTTCCTCAATTCATCTAAAATTGAGCTATTTCTTTCGGTACTAGTTTTATTAATTTTGTATTTTATTTTATTTTATTTTGTATTTATTTGTGTCTCGTTAATTTTCTCTCTCAATTAGACAACGATTTCCAAGGAGCAGGAGCAAGATTTGAAGATCTAAGTGTGGTGATTGAGCAAGGCAAGTCGCAACCTTTGACCATGTTGTATTTATTTTACAAAAATATAATATTTTATATTAACATGCATGCTACTTTTATATCAACTGTTTTATAGGAGTAACTAATTACCGACTTAACCTTATGCCACCTTGTTTAGCTTAGATGCCATAAATCCTTTGTCACCATTGGTTTGATTATTATTAGTTGGACATAATTGTACTACCAACATGTGTTAACGTAGATATGCTTATCCATGCTTAGTTGTACGATAGGCTCATATTCACGTGATCAATTATGCTAACTTGACTTAATGAGATATGGAATTGTAGTGCGATGCCACTGTTGTAAAATTTGCTATGCCATGGCAGGGGATGCCATTGGTCTTGATTAAATAAAATGGTTTCATGCTCATGCGAATGATCACGCAGTAAATGGGGTATGACTAGCACATTTGGGGTGAGGTTGTCTCGCCTAAGTGATCACTAAGGACTTAATCTTGTGCGCAATTGAATTGGGCCATATTGTGTAACCACTTGTCCAGTATGGGATAGACTTGGTTAATTAATTTGTAATGTCTTGACTTTGGTTTTGCCATGTGGTGGTATGAGTTCCAGGATAGATGGGTAGATTCAGATGGCGCAAGAGGGGGCCCCTGACTCGGTGGTGAAACCTTAGCGAGCAGAACTAGGTTGAGACAGAGCTTTGTAAAGGCCTTGTGATAATGACTTAGTCGCAAGCCTACAGAAGCGTGTCTTGGCCGATATTTTAAGTTGATTATCTCTTGTGGGTAAAGCTATACAATCTCTGCATAGTGGTAAAACTGGTCGAATAGCTGTGTCCCCAGTTATAGACAATGCTTGGGGATTTCACATGAGGTATAGAGATTTCATAAAAAAATTGGATGGTGGGTTGGTTGGGAAGTGAACAGGTAGTTCACTAGTTGTTTCAAAGTAATTGTTTACTTTATTTATTATGTCTTTCCAATTATGCTTTACATTCTATTTACTATATTTATTGTTAACATTTGCTTTCTACAAAAGAACCATTTGGCTATTCTCTTGTTCAAGCCTTGCATGAGTACTCTATGTACTGATGGCTATATACATTGTTGATCAGTTGCTGAGGAAGAATATGGGAACTCAGAGTTCTATGAGGATGAGTACTTTGAATACTATACGAACTAGGATGCGCTCTCCACTCGATTGCCTGTGGGCATGTCGGATGGCTAACATGAGTTATTTTACTTCCGCTGCAAGATTATTTATTTGTCTTTTAAGTTCCGCGTGGCAAATTATGTAAAACTTTGACCATAAGGTTTGCTACTATCACTACAAGAAAACTCCCCCATAGAGACGCTTTTCTAGAGACACTTTCCAATTTGTCTCTAAAATAAGGAGTTATATAGTCTAGAGGGGTTTTTTAGAGATACTTTAAAAATCGCCTCAAAATTTTGTATGCTAGAGGTGGTTTTGAAACGCTCTCTAATTTGCCGAAAAGTTATGTTGTGTAAAGTCATTTTTTTAGATGCTTTCCAACTCTTTAGAGGCATTTTTTGGGTGGTTGATATGTGTTAAAAGAACTACATAATAATATTACAACACACAACTAAACATGTGAGGTTGAGGTGGTTAGTTTGACAAGTCTAAGAGAAGTTTTTCCCATAAGGTGTTGAGTCCGAGTACCAACCTTTGCAAGAATGCACACATTTTTTTATATTTTATTTGTTGAGATGTAGTGCAACGTCTTTCATAACTCGGCATATCCCGTAGAGACGCTTGAAAAATGCCACTACTGTCATAGCGATAATACATGAAAAACGTTTATGAGATGTTTTCGAAAACGCTTCTACAACTACCTACAGATGGAAAAAAAGCGCCTCTACTATACAAAGATGTCGCCTCTAAAAACCAGTTCTGTTGTAGTGTATTATTCAATAAAATTTGGATATTTTTCTTAGTTATTTAGTTGCATGGTTGATATTTCATCTATATTTCTACTATGTGCACTAGCATAATCCTAGACTAGTATAGAATGCATAGAGGGTCCGGACTTACATTTTCAGACGCCGACAATACCATTGACTGAAATGTGGCGTTCAAGCACCACCTGTCCAGATCCCTCCTCGTCCACATTATAAATACCTGGTGTAAGCTATCAGTGATGCCACACACCAAGCCAAGGAGAAGCCATAACCGAAGGAGCAAGTGAAGAAGAGGGGAAGCCTTGCATGGAGATGGAGAGCCTCCTGCCTTTGGTAGCCAAGAATGACTTGCCTATGCTTGCCCTCTGTTAGCTGATCTATCCATCAGCAGCCATGGTGATGGCAAGGGTTTTGTGGAGAAATCCTTGTGATGGATGCAGTTAATGTGGCTGCATCGGCCGGTCTTCTTGGCTATCCAGAGTGGCTCTCATCCGCCATGCCAGGCCACCCTCTTCCTAGTTATCTCCCAGCTTTTATTTAGCTTCTCTTTGCACATGAAATTTGCTAATGTATATATCATCCTGATGATGTCAACCTTTCAATTCTTCTCTTTAGGTAAGAGAAACTGTTGCTTCTTCAGTGCAATTTTGGATTCAGATCAGTAGATCACTGTGTGATGATTGGAGATCATGGTTTTCAGTTCAGGAAACAAGAATAAGGAAGACATGCAATGCCAAATTACCTACTGAAATCTCTGAACCTCTTCTCCCTTCTTTCCTTTTCCTTTTCGGCTGGAGCAAAGAACATCACGCTTACGGCAGATTGGATGTTTAATACTATATTACCTCTTACTTCTCTTAGAGAGACAATTAGTTTCCCAGGTTTAGTTCTACATGGCTAGTGTATTATTAATTAATTCCCTGTTTATGTGTGATAATACTGCTGATCAGGTGCAGGTTTGTCAGGTACAGAAACAACAGTCACCAGATCCAAGAATTGCTTCTGCATGCCAGCAGCGCGGACACGAGGAGTTTGTGACTGCGCGTGTGGCAGTGTAGATCGCCACACGTGTTACGCACAGCTAAGCTAGGTAGGTCGCACGTATGCCTCTGGCGTTTGCACGATGTGACAGAGGGTTTCGTCGTCATATGCAAAGAGGTAGATGTACTAAAAACCACCCTACAAGTTTCATGCAGCTACACATACTGCCATAGACCAATGATGTGTACTGTTACAGTTTTGCTATTTGTAAGTTGTCTGATTTTGATTTTTCTAATGTTCAAGTCAAATTTTGTGACTCTTTAATTTGTATAGAGACTGATGCGCCATATAAGAGATTCCGGACTTTCAACATGGAGTTTTGGAAATTTAATCCCAAAGTCAAACTTTCAATCCGGGATCTGAAGCTTTCACATCTGGATTTCGTTTCCTTCAAATTGAGAGAAATGGCAACGGTGTTGCAGGAGCCGTGTGCCGGTGTGGGGGAGAGGAGGTGGCGGCAGGGCACAAATGCTGGCAAGGCATCAGGCAGTGGTAGTAGGGATGCGGACATGTGATCGTGGTTAGGGTTTTGGGTGTTGTGTACCGAGGCCAAGGTGGGTCTTACCTAACCTTTGGACCCAAAATGTTTGAGTATAAAGATATGTACTTCTATGCTCATCTGTGGTTTATTCTATATATCTTTTTTCCATTCCAAAGCTTTAGCCTAGCTTCGAAATGGTTTAGTTCCCAAAGCTTTTGTTTGTTGGCATATGCTCTTCTGGTAGCATGGGCAAAGGTCCATGAATAGTTTTCTTATCTTTCCTTTGGTTGTTATACGATATCTGTTTAATTCTTTCTTTAGCCTTGGCTACTTTGGTTGCTTCTAATTTTGGTTCCTGTAAAATTTCCATTAAGAAGGCAAATAGCTTCATTGTCTTGCAATGTAAGATGGTTTTTATTGGCAATGACATTTGGTCTCTCCTTGCTTTTGGGTCGTGTTCCGTCGCTATGGGGGAGGCGGGCGATAGGGAGTGGGGCAGAAGCAGTAGGGAGGAGTCGCACTCCCTCTCGCACATTGCACTTGGTATGGGGACGAAGCAGTAGCATCAAAGCCAGAAAGTAGCGGACACTCAGTTAGGGGTGGTTGGTTGATCTAACGTTCACGCTTCGGACAATCTTCAGCCAATTAAAATAAACCATTTATTAGGAAAAATTATAGAAAATTTTTTTATAGAAATAAACCACGTTTTAATATTTTTTACAAAATAACCCACAATTGTTGGGCCACCACGTGACTGCGCTCAATCGCTTGGTGGCCTAGCGATTAGCTGATGTGGTAGGCCCACAGCACCACTTAAACACGATCGAGGTCTTGATGCCCACGTGTCTCGATCATGAGCTGGTGGCGTGGTGAGGCACGTCTTGACGTTGATCATTGGGTCGAAATGTGATCGAGTCCATCCGCAGATTAGGGTTGGCGACTAAGCCCGATCAGCGTTCTCACCATGACAAGATGCTAATTTTTTAATAAGTAATTGAAACAAACTTAGCTTTAATTTTACAAAATTAAATGGTTGGAAGTGTTTTTCGTGAATAATTGTTAGAGATAAAAAGCTGGAGTTTGTTGACTACAATTGTTTGTAAATAAATCATGTTTTAATCGTCTTACGTGGTTGTTCATCCTTTTAAGTTTTTACACAAATAACCCAAAATTTGGCGATTTGAGTGAGACAAGAATGATGCAACGAAGATGAGATTACAAGCCCAACATAACACTTGACCATAAAGGTATGAATTACATGGCACATAGGGTCTGGTTAGGTGCATATGTTTGCTTGGCTATTCTTATAGTACAAATGGCTACATGTACGGACCTTTGACCTGTATTATAACTAGGATACAAACATGCTTTTGGAAAGGAAAGTACTTAATGTATGGAAATCAAGTCAGGCTTGCAGACATAAGTCCTACTCCCCATTGTGGATGTGGGCCTTCACACGGGTCTCCCAATACTCAGCCCAAAGGTATTTTTCGGGCCTGTCCTCATCCAGAATAATCTTTGGTGCAAAAGGGGCATCACGGACCATTGATACCTTTCCCTTGTCATCCCCGCTCCCAGTTGAGTAAGGTTTCCAACAGGTAAAGACCTCGAGCGCAATTGTGTAGTTCAGCTCATATTTCTACTGAATCAATGACTTGTCGTACTTCTTCAGTCTGTTGATCCATCAGAAGACGTAGCAACACTTCGACGACTGCCATACATGGGTATAACACCCTGATTTTCAGAGCCTTTTCGAAAAATTATAAAATAAAAGAACCATTTGGTTTTGATGAGAATTCAAAGCTTAACCTGAGAATTTTAGAAGTTGAAGTGTTTAAAATGACTAAACCAAACTTCAACTAATCCAAAGCTTGGTTCTTTTGGTGTTGCTCTAGCTCTCTGGAGCTATCTTTCCTTTTCTTGATAAGGGTTTCCTTTCCTCTATCCTATATTTGGACATTCTTATATGTCCGCATCCCCTCTTGTTTGACTTCTCGTTGATGTTATCTCCTCCTGTCTTTTCGGGTCTTTCCTCTCCTCGAAATCTCTCTCTCGAGACCTTTTGTCTAGTCTATCTCGTTGGTCCGACCCCTTTGGGTCTGGACCTCTCTCTAATCTCTCTTTATAGTTCGAGACCTCCCTTGAGGTTTAGGCTTCCTTTGCGCTAGACCTCCTCCGAGGTCTAGATCATCCTTGTGGCTTTAAACCACTTTCCTTTTATTTGGGAACTCTCTTCGATAAGATCCTCTCTGTGTCCAGACCTTCCCTTTGGTTTGGGCCGCTTTGGATCTCTTTGTTGGTTTGAATCTCTTTGGTTTAGACCTCCTTCCTGTGTTCAGACTTTTTCTAAGTTCAGACGTCCCGGGTGATTAGACCCTTTTGTATGCCCAAACCTCCTTACCACTTGGACCTCACCTATGGTACGGATCTTTTCTTTGTCTTGATCTATTTGATGTCTCAGATTCTTTTTGATCATAGACCTCATTCTTTGTTTGGGTCTACTTTGATGCTAGACCTTCCTCAAGTCTTTTGCTTGAGTTTTCCCCATACTCACCGCACGCCCGAGAATTCACTTGAACCCACTCGTGTCTAATTAGACCTTCTTTGCATTTGATCGAACCACCCTTGTGCTCAAATTGGACCTCCTTTGGTCCGGATTTCTTCTTTGGCTTAGACCTCCTCGTGGTCTAGGTCTTCTCTCATACCACTTGAGTTCCTTCTATGCTCTTGTGAACCTCTCGGTGATCACTTGGACTCCTTTTCACCTTGACCTTAGTAAACTTTCTTTTGGAAAAGTCCTAGTGCAATCTGTATTACGCCCCAACTCATGCAGATACTGCTTTCTAGGACCTCCTTTCTTTGCCGATCGTGACCGTTAGGATCTCCTTGTGAGGTCCTAGCCATCGATTCCACCTTCGATTTGAGCTTGACCTTGGACCTCCCGTGAGTAGGTCGTTGGACTTCTGTCCAAAGGACCTCCTCCTGTTGTGTCTGTTGGACCTCCCTCGCTGTTTGACCAAATCCTAACCACCTGACCTCCTCCGAGCAGTGTCTAGACCGCTAAGATGTTCCTTGATCGATCTCGAGCCATCCAGACCTCTTTTTGAGATGATCTAAATCGCTCCGACCTCCTTTGATCATCTCCGAGCCGCTCAGATCTCCTTCGCTTATTTTCTTGATCGTCAGACCTCTCCTGCTTTTGGATCTTGACCGCCGACTCCTCCCTTGTGAGATCTAACCGTCAGACTAGCCTTTGTGGGTCCTGCCCTCAGACCATCTTGTGGGTGTGTCTTTCTGACCTCCTGTCCATGAGACCTCCCCTTGTGTGTCCTTCAGACCTCTTCGTGTTCTCTAGGACCTCCCCTTGTCCGGACCCCAACCGTCAGGACCTCCCTTGAAGACATCCTAACCGTCAGACCTCCTCTTGTTGATCCCGATCGTCGGGACCTCCCCATGTCCGGACCTCCTCTCAGATGTCTGACCTCCTCAACCTTTAGACCTCCTTGTCCTTTGGGCCTAGGACCTCCTAAGCCTCCTGACCTCCTCAAAGACCTCCTCTGCATGGGCAAGACCTCCCCTCTTGATCCGACTGTTTCTAAGTTGACTGGCCCCACTTGCTAGACTTAGTCATTCTCATTTCCTCCGCCACGTTAGTGTCTTGGGCATTTAATGTATGTCTTGTCACATTAAATGCATCCATATACGTGGTGTTTACTTTGAATTTGGTCACTTAGCCGCACTCGACATTCTTCTTTGTTCCTTCCCATAGCAACATACGTTGTCCTTCCTCGTATTCTTTTACCCGGGGTGGTGGTGGCACTTGTCCCGCCACTCACCTACCTTTGACCCATTTCTATACTTATCCTTGGCACGTATGCTTCTAGTTTTCTTCACCCACTTTGACTATAATCACCAGTGGAACTTTGCCAGATTACCTTCTTCACATTCACTATCTTGACTCTTGTTCGATGGCCTTCCAGGAAGACCTTGTTGCCCACGACCTCCCTCCATCCATTGTTCCTTCTTGTCCTCGTAAGTCCCTTGGTGACCTGCTCCACTTTATTCTTGCCATCAAGATTGAGCTGGTCGTGTCCTTCACAGACCTCCACGTGGACATCTTCTCGATTCTGTGGCCCTCGTGTGAGGACCTCCCCTCGACTTTTGCGAAGAACCATTGTCTCGGACCTCTCGCCATCGTAAGCCACTCCTTGGGGTCTTTTGCTAAAGACCACCACCTCCTCCCGGTAAGCTTAGACCTCCTCCAAAGAACCTATTCTAAATACAAGATTTTACATTAATTGAGTTTTGAGGTTCCTCTAGAGTTCTTGTGATTCTTTATTCGGATCTTTGTTGGTTCTTTATTTGAACATTGTTTGAATCTGTTCTTTTAACCGTGTAGATCTTGGCGTTTCAGAGAGCCGAGTTGTGAGAGAGAGTAGATCCTGCTTATCAAGCAAGAGGCAAGTTACACTTTTGACCATATTGCACCCAAAGATCTTAAATTACTTATGTTCTGCTTTCAAAGTATACCATGCTTATTTCTATCAAGCTATTTCAATACCGCCTTCAAATCCATAGTTATGCCTATCTCTTTCATATGGCCGACTTTGATGTTGTACCCAACTTATTGTCACCCTTAGGCAAAATCTGTTGATACAATAGTGTGAACCAGAACAATTATAAAACCAAATGCTTAGTCATGCTTAGACCAAAATATTGATTTGGGGAAATCTTTACCATCATGACCAAACACTGCTTTTAATAGTTTCACCATGACATTGGGATGTCATGGAAGGATGAAAATGTTGCTAGGAAGCAAGAAAATGAAAATGGATTTGGACTAGGCTAATTGGTTGGTTTGGTTGGTGTAAGTTTATGCACTGGATCGTGCCTTTATGGTAGATCGATGCCCTTGGGTTTGTGGAAGTCGCCCTAGTCATTTGAGGACCGGCTTTTGAGCCACCAATGCCAAGCCTATAATGGGCTATGCCACAATCGTAAACCACATGTCTCCGAATGGGCGTGGGACCCGGCCGAGTAATTTGCAAAGTTCTACCATAAGTCGCCCATTGGAAGTGTGGGAGGTCTTATATGGCCAATGGTCTTTTATAACCCATCTGCTCCCACCGGTGCAAGAGGGGCTTCACACCGATTGCAAACCATAGGGGGTGAAACCTTAGCAAGGAAAGGCGGTGGAGCAATGCATTGTAAAGGCCTTGTCATGAATTCTATACCTCTTACCTTCTAAAGGAGAGGTGGCACTCAAGATGCCAAACAAACTAGAGTACTCATGTCGTAAAGGGTAAAGTGCACAACCTCCGCAGAGTGAAATCTATTCAATAGCCGTGTCCGCGGTCATGGACGGATGGCAAAGGCCACTCGGAGTTAGATGTTGGTTTTGGGTTTTCAAATGTTTATCAACTGCTTTTGGGATTGCTATCCCATGGGTTGGGCAGGAGCCTTGCAACAGAGGGTATCCTTCACCACTTGTGATGAATGAATATCCAACCGAAAATCAAGTTTAGAAAATGAATTTTATCTATTAAGAACTCGCTTTGAAACTTAGTAATTGTATTTGAAAGAAACTTGGCTTTACGCAAATTAACCATATTAAGCCTTCCATTGTGATATCCATTTATGCATGTCATTTTGTTATCTAATCTGTGTAACTTATGCAGCACTGTTGTTGTGCTCACTCTTGCTTGATGTCGCCTTTAGCGGTGAATTGAAGCTTTAAGGTGATCTACTCAAGGACCAAATGGTCCAGATCGACTAGGATTGCGCCCACCGGTTGTTCGTGGTGTATCTGTGGCCCTATGTTTATTTTATTATGCTTTGCTCGCGGCTTGTAAGATCTCTTGTAAACAACTCCTTTGGTTATTAACAAAGCTTGTGTTGTTGCTATGTTACCATCATGTTGTTGCTGGGAAGAGCTAGCCATGATCCTGGGACTAGCTCATCACATAGAGGACCTGGAGAGCTCCCGGGCCTCCACGCTCACTCAATGGTTGGGTCGTGTGTGTTCGGTGGTGGCCTGGGCCCTCCACGACCTCCTCCGTGGTCGCGGTGGACTTGAGATGCCCACGACCTCCACGAACACCCTTGGTCCGGCCGTGGCAGGCTCTCTGTGCTCCTCGCTCCAAGACCCTCCTGTCATAGTTTTCCTCGACCTCCGTGAGGTCCCCGCTGATCTCCTGGGAGGTCTTGGTGGACTGTCCGAGAGGTCATTTTAGGACCTCCGGAGGTCCGAATGGACTTTCTGAAGGTCTTGGAGGACCTCTCGTGCCCTAGAGTTGGGTCGTTATAATGGGTAAAGTCAACGATTTTTAAAATGCAACATGCAATGTGAAATATCGATATATGACATTCACTTACGAGCAATCCCTCGCACATGTAAAAAGCTCGTGTGGCAAGACAAGGATGTATAGATTGAATGATCCATGCTAGGTTACTCAGTAATATCCCAAAATTTGGGTTTTCAAAAATCTTTTATGTAGTTTAGGTCCCTACAAAATTCACCAAGTTTCCTTGAATTAATAAAGTTTAATTGGGAATTTTTAAATTAAAACTATTTAATTTGACTAATGTAAACATCAATTAAATTTTACCAAGGAATTTTTTCTGAATTTTCTCGATTTTTCTCGAGTTAGTTTGGTATTTATTTGAACCCATTTGAATTATCAACTTTATCTCTAATTCAAAAATTAAATCCCTTTTCTTTTAACCTTTAGGGTGAATTGGCTTTGCCCATTTGCACCGCTTCTCTCTCGCCACCAAACCCATTGCTTCCACCCACCCATCCTCGCTTTCTTCCCCGCTTTAGCCTGCACTCCACTCATCGGTCGCCTAGCGCTACTTGGCTCGCTTGCTGTTGCCGCAAGATGTGCCGCTCGACATCTGCCGCCACAGGCGCACTCGACACGGATGTCGCCGCTACTAGCTTGGACCGCACGCCAATGCCACCATAAAATCCGTTGTCCCTACACGCATCGCGGCCTCGCAACCCACCCCTTCCCATGCCCTAGCCGCTTTTGTCGGAGATCCTCCGTCATGCCGCCACCGAGCTCTTTTCTCCAAGACTAGCGTCATACCAGATCACTCGTTTCTTCATCATCAAAGCTCCTCGAGCTGAGCCTATTGCACCATCGGCTGGCCTCGCCTCTCTCTCTATGTGCTCACCATCTCGAGCTCCCCGTGGTGCATCACCGGCTTGTCCTTGTCTTCCACCTTCACCATGTCGTCAAAATCGCTTCTTCCTTCGTCACGCCACCGTGGTGAGTTCCTCTAGTCTTGTTCCACCACCATGTGTCCTCGCCCGATCTACACTTCTATTCTTTTGATTCTGAGTTTGGTTCACCGTGAGCGAAGATCCTCCTTCTCTCTCTCCTCCTGGCCACCGCCTTTGCCGGTTGTTTCGTCACTCCGGTGATCTTCGCCATCATGGACCCCACCTTCACCTTCCCATATTGCGCCTATCTTGTGCTCACCTCCCGTTAGGACGCCCTCCTCACCGTCACTGCCGAAAGCAAGCCGCCAAGCTTTTCTCACCACCGGCGATGGCGCTGTTTCCTCACCGCCACAGATGCATCATCCTCTTCGCCTCGTCCTTCTTTCCATTTTACCCTTCCTAGCCTTCGCCAGAGCTATTGCCGCCGCGCGACCGTCAGAGGTCCGAGCGCCACTCATCGCTGCCGATGCCATGTCACACGACCACCTCACGCTCGTTGCCGCCATGTCATCTACTACTTGGCCGCCACCTCGCCACCTCAACACTAAGTTACCTTGTCATCGCCGCATGGCAAGGCCTAAAACCATACCTCACTTTTGACGTGCGGACCCCACCCGCCGCCAAGTCAAGCCTTAATCTTCTCTCACTTACATGCGCCCCGTGATGTCACCAACCCCTGGTCAAATCCTAGCTCCATGAGCTTGGTCCACCATGGACTAGTATCTCTCAGGGACTTAGTCTATAGACTTGTGGCCCCCACTTGTCATCCACTCGACCTTTTTCTGGAATTCTTTAATTCCTAAAATCAATTTGTTTCAAATGGGTCCCACTTGTCATTCTCTTAGCTATTTCTAAAATTTCTGAAATAAAAATATTTTGGGAATATTCTGTGGACCCCAATTGCCGGCCTCACATGTTCTCTCTCCTTTTTCGTTTTCAGATTTTCTTCTCGATCAAACTTCCGAGAGCTCGTTTCTTCCTCATACGAACTTCGATTGAACCCATTCAAGTTTCTAAATTCATTTAAAATCAAACCCTACCTCCCAATATCTATAAATTTCAATTTGGAGTTTATTTGTTTTGTCTTTTTGATTTTTTTGTTTTTGTTCTTTTCTCCTCATTAGACGCTGACATTCCTAATCATTCAAAGGAGTCAAGGTCAAGGAAGTAGAAGATGGAATATAAAATAAGAACATCATTGCTATAGCAAGGCAAGTTGTACCTTTGGATATGTTGAACCCAGCTTTTCCAAAATTACTTTGATTCAAAGTATTGCATGTTATTTCAATTACTAAATTCTTAAATACCTTGGGATTAGCTATGAAATCTTTCATTATGCCCACCTTGATAATTGCATTACCATGATCTTTTTTTCGCTAGCTTGGCTAATTACTAGTTGGCATTATCATAGCACCAATGTGGGTTGGTTAGATACGATTAGTATGCTTAGCCATGCAATGGGTCATTGATATCATTTTGAAATATTAATACCATACTTGACTAAGTGATTATGGAACATGTTATAAAAAGTCGTGTGTCAGATAAGTTGTCACCGCTGATGGCATGTGATGCACTTAATCAACAGGTGGAAAAAGATTTAGACCGAGGTGAGTGAAAAGGATTTGTGAGATGGTGGAACTCTGGTTGGGAAATGGAAATGTGGTTACTTAGTTAGAATTTGGCGCCTCGCCGGGTCAATTAAGGACTTAATATTGTGCGCCATTGAATCGAGCCACAACCGTATGACCACATACTTGGTATGGGACATGCCTAACTTAGTAAGATGTGAAGTTTGACATTGACTACTTAGGTAATAGGTTAAGCGCCTGTGATGGGTGAAGGTGTGGACTACTCTATAGGTCACATTTATAAGGCTTCATCGCCTCTAGGTCCAACGTTGTGCGTTGGACCAACGAGGGTTGGGGTCGACAATATGCACATCGAGAGAGTCAATTGTCGAGATGAAATTTTTGAAAGGTTTTGTTATGATTGGTGCTAGCTACACCGGTTATATCATGTGGGTAAAGTGTACAACCTCTCGCAGAGTGTTAACAATCTATTCAATAGTCAAGGCCCCTGGCCATGCACATGCTTGAGGATTTCACACGAGGGGTAGATTTTCATAAAACAATTGAGAGGGACAACTATGTGATTTAACTCATATGGATGTGTGAAAGAAATTGATTAGGCTATGCAAGCTTTATGAAATACTTATGAAATACTTATTTCTATTTAGTTTCAATCATGTTTTCAATCTATTATTCATATTCAACTGCAAATGTCGCTTTTATGCAAAAGAACCATAGATGCCATACCCTTTGGAATAAGTCATCATCTATAATTGCATTCTGTGGTGTGACTTCCTGAGTACTCTATGTATTCACCTTGCTATAAACAATGTTGTTCAGTTGAAGAAGGCTACACCAGTTCATCGTTGGTCAACAAGGTCTACTTCAAGGATTGTAGAAAACTAGGTCACACTACCCTAGTCGATTGCCTATGGGCATATGAATGGGCTCCACTGAAGTTATTATATTTCCTTCTGTTGCAGCTTATTGAGATATTCGTCTTTTGAGGCATTAATTGTAAGCTTAGATCTTAAGGTCGTTACTTTGATAATTTATGTTAATTGCCTATTTATTAGTTATCTTTGCATATGGAATGATATTTCATCAATGTTGCCACTCTGTGCACTAGCGTGATCCTCGACTAGTGCAAGACACACAAAGAGTCTAGATTTGCATATTTGAGTCTTGACATTACCGAGTCGCATCATGGGCATGAAAACTCGTGGTGCAGAGTATCCTTACAAGAACTATCAGGCACGCTCAGGTTTTCTTGGCATGCCATTTCCACTTCCTGAGTATCTCCATAGTCCAACATCCCCAAACAGTATGTGACCTCCTCAGATCTCTCTTCCTCAGACTCTCTTTCCTCCCTCCCATCTTCCTGCTTTTCCAAACTAGCTCTATTGGAGTCTTGGTTGTAGTGGAGTATACCCCGTTTTATATGTTAGGGTGTAGTATTGAGGAGTAAATTTTGGTGAATGGAAGTCACTCGATCCACCGTATGAATCTTTGGATACAAGATAGCTCAATGAGTTATCAATTCCAGAGGGAAAAGTCAGTGCGTGTTGTCACCATACCGAAAAGGTGGCATGGTATGGTTGAAGGATTACTGTAGGATACTTATAGCACAAAACAAAAATTCTACTGCAACTAAAGAACCTCCGCTAGTAATAGATCACGGATTACCACTAGACGCTACCACTGTGAGCGGAAGTAGAGTTGATATAGTGATTTAATGTAGTAGTAGCCGCATCACGGCGCATGTCGCCTCCTCCCGCTCCTGTGATTGTCACGATTTCATGGATCGTCCCTAGTGCTGATACTTCACAACAACACCTCCAAGGTATCCACATATACGGGGTAGGGATACCACGTGCTGGAGTGCTAGTGCTGACGGTGTGGTATTGGATGAGGAAGGCATGGTTATTAGGGTTTCGGGAATTCTTCAAAAGGCTCACCCCACCCCATGCCATTGCCCCTCTATATATAGGCATCCATGATGGCCTACAAGAATTCAGATCACCATCCAAATCAAAATCCTAGCCCTTTAAGTGTGCGACTCTATAGGTTCATGTGTAATCTACAGACTGAAACTTTTTTCTCGACTACGAGTCGTTAGCGGCACCTAGTAGGACATAACGACTCCTAACACACATAGAATATATCGGATGAACCTTAATGCAATATGATCTATGACCAGTGTCCTTATCACTTATGACCAGCTCAGATCTAGTCATGACTACCATATTTAGTTACGACTAGTTCAGAACTCCTTATGACCAAGCTAATACTTAATTACGACTAGTTCAGAACTCCTTACAACCGCTAGTGATTATGTTCAAGCAGCATTTACCAACCAGCTCAGATCTCCATATGACCAGTTCAGGACTATGTTCGACCATCCTAAGACCAGCTCAGATCTCTATATGACCAGCTCAGGACTATATTCGATTAGCTTCACTTAACAACAGATTCCATACGACAGCCAGGACTATGTTCGATCAATGACCGACGACCACTCAGATTCTCCATAACACCAGTTCAGATTCGATCGAACCAATGACTCGCTTGTATTCTCCCTTTGCCTCACGACATATGGTTGAACTCTAGGAGAGATAATTTGTCATCCATGGACTGCTCAATACTTTCTCAATCAAGTGTCGACAACTTCATGTGGTCGACACTTCACCACTAGTGGCATGGCCATGCACTTTTTTACCTGATCATAACAAGGGACCCAGATATATCTCACCTGTTATGATAGGAGGGACAAATCCCATATTCGACCAGTCATATTCCTCCGCATGTTTCATAGTATACCCTAACGCTACCTTTATAACTACCCGCCCGAGTAGCGCATGTTTCTAAGAGTACTATTACATATGTAGAAAACCATGCCGATCTCAGTCTAAGGATTATACATCATCATTGCTTGAGACCAACTGATGACATATGAAATCATAACAATCTCAACAGTGTCTCAAGGTGGGTCAAACCAACACCATGTTCGATAACATGTGTCTATATTATTAGTTTGATATTCTATATCTATGACTCATGAAACATAGTCATCAACCAATACATATGCTAGTCTATACATATATGTTCTCATATGTTTCCGACTAGGGAATGTTTAAGAATAATTATCGCAGAAATACAGAGTTTCATAATCAAGTCACATACTTGATAATAAATATTAACGATATTATTCCAGAAACAAGATAACATATTATCCAATGTTATGAATATAACTAAATATAATCATCTCTATTATTGCCTATAGGGCATATTTCCAACAATGGTCACTTCATCCTAAAAAGTCGGAGGCACAATTTATAGGCCATCTTGGATGGAGCGACGGACTTGATGAATATATACCATGCTAGAACCAGGGTTTGGTCATTTCGGTTTGAAAAGCAGATGGCGAGTATTGTCACTTCGGTCCTAAAAGTGCGGTCGAGTGTTATCTATTCAGTGTGAAGCGGAGGCGACATGCTATTGTCAATTCTCATTGAGTAGGGGAGGATGTCTAGTAGTAATAGCGAGATTCATGTAGCTATCCCCTTATATCGTGGTGCTGACTAGGGGAGGAGCCGAATTGAGTAGCATGACCTCGTCGCGATGTCGATCGAGGAGGTAGGATTGAGAATTACATTGCATGCTCCATCGTCAAGTGCTAATCGAGGGACCTAAGCACCACAAGAAATGGCGAATATGCAAAATTCTAAAGCATACAAGAGTACATCAATCCCATCATCTATATCGATAATAAGGTGTGAAATAAAAGGCACACCACGCACGAGTACTAATGATTTATCTCGTCCATCTCCTTCCCCTTCTCCCTATCCATGCCATCGACCCTTGTCCTCGTTGTCGCCCCGCTAACGACGGGCCCTCGCTGTCATTGTCTAGGCCTCAAGGGCTTCACCGCTGGGTGCTCGAATGACCTTATGTCCAAGCGGTGCAACATGAGCAGTGTGTGGCTACGGATCCATGATCTGTGGATGCGCCTCGCGCATATGCCGACAACCGTGAATCAGTAGCACGCCGTTGTACGCATTGGTCGCCGATGACGTGGTCCTCCATGTCACCTTGTTGTGGGTATGCGGTACCGGGGGCACCGATCGATACATACCCGTTTGTGAAAGTAGTAATGTGTTAAATCTCGATGCTTTTGTATGTTTTCAATTACGACAAAACCAAAAGCATGGTGGCAAGTACCTAGCGTGGGAATTATCGTGGGAGGGATTAATGATGAGAATGTCAATGTCAGGTGAGGTGCCCATCGAGACGCTTCTGGACCAATGGTGTCGATGCAAATTTGGTTAGTTGTGATAATACATATAATAATACACACTATGTTTATCGATTACCTCCCCGGGGAGTTGGTACAGCGAGAACGCCTCCGCCATGCCGAGCTACTCCGCCTCGTCTCAAGGGGTGTCGTGGTGCACATATCGTAGCTTGGGAGGTTCATCGAAGCGACGCCGGAGGACGGTCCCATAACATTTGGTATCCGCGAAGAAGGTCAAGCTAACGATGTCCGACCGCCATAGATATCGCCAACAAGGATGTCACTTGTTCTCGAGGCAAGCCATAGAAAGACAAGACATACCACACAACACATCCAAACCCTAGTTAAACTGCGTGGTTCCGCCAACGCTCAGATTGGCCATCGCCGCAAACTAGATGAATCGGCGGATGCTATTGTCGGGTACTCGTGATCATCACCCAACCGAACAGCTACAACATGTACGCCTAGGTGATTTAACCACCGTAGTCGTCGACGGTGCCATCCTCTCAACTCGCAAGAAGAATAATCATTAGATCGACACGCATACATGGACGAAAGTGTTATAAAATTGTAAATGCACTAACCCCGAACAGTAGTAGCCTCACAACAACCCGCTTATTGTTGCTAACCTACCATACTTTTATCGAAATAAACAATAAACCACATGAGCATAAGAAACTTATCAAGAACGAAGAACTCGGGAGAGCCTCCTCCGCCACGCCTCTACTCTCCCTTCTCTCTTCTCCTCTCCTCTCTCTTCCTCTTCTCTCTTCTTCGCTTCCCTGGAATGCCGCTCGATCGGCCGATTGGGCATATAACCACCCTCAATCGTGTTCCATACCGCGATCGCCACAATTGGCGCTTAATGAAGCGCGACGACAATGTTGGCATGCCTTAGTCGGGTGGTTCGCTATGCGATCGAGTCAGCCACGCTTGTTATCATAGGCCACCGCACGATCGGGCGACCGCACGGTGGTTCAGTGGAGTTATTTTTGTAAAAAAGTAAACCGTGGTTGTGCATTTTAAAAAAAAGATTAATTTAGAAAAAATTCTGCGGGCGACGGAAGTGAGACAGAAGCAGTAGGAAGAGTCGCACTCCCTCTCGCACATCGCGCTTGGCATGGGGACGAAGCATCAAAGCCAGAAAGTAGCAGACACTGAGTTAGGGTGGTTGGTTGATCTAATTCACGCTTCGGTCAATCTCCGATCCGACGGTGTAGGCAGGCGTCCGCTGGATCGCGTTCCAGCGGGCATCCACCTTTAGCGATAGTGCTGATTCAATACGTTGCCGGTAGTCCAAGTTACTGAAACGGGACCGGCCGGGCTGGCGGTGCATGTCACCGTCAAAACTGGCCGGAACTGGTGCTCGGTCCGGTCCGTTTAGCCAATTGAATTGTGCCCGTCGTCGTTGCGCCGCTTCAAACCGGATAAAACACACGGTTGAGCGGAGCCTTACTGTTTTCCATGAAACCTCTTACAAATCGTCCACACGGTTAAACCAGCACGGTTCTAGCCCATTCTGAGTCATGGACTTGGAGAAAGGGCCCAGGCCCAGGTTCACACCCGTCCAACGTGCCGCCTGGCGAACATGGATGGCCGGCACAGGCCCTCGCCGCCGGAGAAGACGACGATGACGTCCAGCCCGAGCGCAAGATACCAAAATACGTACGTAGTCGTACAGTACACACACATGTGCATTAGTTCACACGCCAGCATCTTCTTCGAGATATATAGACCTTGCTCAATTAATTAATCTCAACGTGGCGTGTTTTGCGTGCAGGTTTGGGTGTCCCTGCAGCTGCTGGTGACGGCGGTCGTCCGGCTCAAATCTAGAAAAATGAGTTATGGATGTTATTGGGGTCACCACACACTAACCTTGAGTTTAATAAGTAATCTCTTGTATACATCGCTTGTTATCATGGATTGTGTATATAACGTTGTTGGATCATATGACCCTGGATCCACCCTGCGGTCATCTGCTCCCCTCTGCTGGCGTTCGCGCTGACGCACACGGACTGGCTGGGGAGGTCCCTCTTCGCCGTTGTCATGCTGCCGCTCGCCGGTGGGGTGTTCTTCGCCCTGCGCACCGTCTGCAAGCGGCCGCCCTCCGTAGACGAAGAAGACGCATGACGGATGTGGTCGGCCGACATGATCAGCAACTAATTAAGCTTAGCGCTTCCCCTGAAAAAATTAAGCTTAGCGCTCTGCGGCAGTTCATACCAGCGTCTCATCTTCGCGGGAGACTTTTTTCTTGGTGTGATGGAGAGCAATCTGTTAATTAGTTTGTACAATGGTACTATTGGGCTCGATTCATCCGACAACACTAGCAGCTAACAATGTATTTTAGGCCATGTTTGGAGCACGGGGATTCCATAGTAATCATGTGGATTGCATTCAAAACGAGTCCAGTTACATGTGTTATAGTTTTTTTTATCATTGAATAATTGCCTTTTCAGTTTAGGCGCTACTTGGAACACATAAATTTGACAGAAATCCTTCGTGCCAGGGGGGTTGCGTGACCAGCACAAGGACAAACCATGTATATTATAAACACACGAAACACCCCGGTTCTATTTTAATTGCAAAGTTGAGATAACTGCTCAAGAGCTGACAAAAGACCAGAGCAAGCACACAACATCACTGTGGCTTGTACAGTTTCTACGGATAACTCACCTCTCAGACAAGCATCAATAAAACAACCGAAATAGCACGGCTTTTCCACGATGAACTTTTAAATCTTGTTAACACTGCAGGACTCAGCCGACAATTAGTGTTACTCATAATTCCATAGCTCCAAATTAGTTGAAACTTTGCATACACCTTGCCTATGATATTGTGAATCTAATCCATGAAGGGATCGAAGCAAATCTTTCCAAAGATTTGACCTTTTGCGATCCGAAGGCAAGTTGCATAGAAACTGGGCCAAATACGAAAATGATGATAGAGAGGATCTCATGGGAGGAATCAATTCAAGATGGCTAAGAATGATTTACCACACGTCCTAGCATCCTAAATCACCCTTCAACCAAAATCGGGTAAACTCAAGAACTTGCAATAGATATTACCTAAATGGATGAAATCTAGTCTTCAAGAGATATCTCTATCACTTACACGTTCTAGGTGTAAAAAAAAATTAAGAGGGGAAGAGGTAACACCAAAAACCAAATCAAAACAAGAAATCAACACTTAAGCATATTTGAGGAAGACTTGGACTTATTTGGAGATTTGATTTTTTACTTGGAGATGAATATTTACAGTTACTCCCATGGGAGGACAAAACCACTAGGGTAGCACATACACAAGTGCTCTCATCTCTCTCAATACATCTATCAAACCCTAACCTCCTCCTGTATCCACTTTTCCCAAATTTTTATATTAGGGTTCCTTGGCTTGGTTGAAGCAATCAAGCACCAACCCTTATATAGTAGAGGCTAGGTCTATAGACAAACCCTAACAAGCACCCATTAAACCCACACTCAAACGGGTTAATCACTAATGCATGCTACTCAAAGCACCATCCTCATCTTTAGCTCTATTAGGCCAAATCGATCTTGTCTTGCCCTCCATTGCCCATCATTTCCATCACCGATAGCTCCCGCTCTAGTTTCTTGTCTTCTCAGCTTGTAACCACCCTAGTAACCTTGGTCATCTTTCGGCAACACCTTGATTGTTCTGGACCTAAGCTCTCCTAGCTTAGTCTCGGTCCCGTTCGCCTCAACATGATGTAGCTCTGGAGTCCTACAATCAACACCAATAAGAAAATCATCATGTAGCACTACACAACACACAAATCATCAATTGACACAATTCATGAGTCAAGAACACATACCTTCAAAGCTTCGCTCCTGGAAGCATCACTTTACCTCTAAAGATCTTTGCTCAAACTTTGTCTTCCATGGTTCTTGTCCATCTTGTACTTTTGTTTGAGTCCAACCATCTCATCTGGCATCCATGACCGTTCTGTACCTTGGTCCTCCTAACCAAGTCCTGATCTTCCTCACTGTTGACCGTAGTTGACTCCAAACCACCTGCACAACAATAGACCAAGCAGCCTTTTTCGGACACAAGTTCTTCACAACTTGACCCACATTAGTCAAAACATGCATCATGCAACCTATATGCAACAAATCCATGACTCTAGGCCAGTTTTGAAAATTCAACACAGGTCATTGTGCACTGAACCGCCATGACCGGCCAGATCGCCTCCACCTAGACCTGTTCATGGGCGGCTACTGAGTTCGACACCGTCCCGCCGGACTTGGGATTGGAAACCGCCCTCCAAATCCAGAAAATCAGTTTAAAAGAGAAAATCTATTTATTTAATGCTGAAAACGAATTAAATATTAGTTTTTTATTCCAAAAATGATTAAAATAATACTTTTCATCGAAAAATTAGGATTTCGAGTCGTCAGCACTTGCCTGCCTCTCTCCGATTTTTATCGGGCTTTTCAAGCCCCACCAAGATTTGAACAGTTTGGTAGTTAGCCCTTGGCCGACTGCACCACCAACCACTCGCGCTTAGCGCCCTTGCTAGTCTCGACCACGCCGCAAGAGCAGGGGCCGGTCTGACCATCATATAGTGGTCGGTCAAACTGCTTCCCAAAAACAGAAAACACACATCTCCAGACTTTTTAGTTAATCTCTATTTAGTTTCGCGTCCAATTTGTATTTTCAATGGTACCTGATGCAAACACATTCTCAAACACTCCCACACATTTGTTTGGTGTCCATTTGGCACATCCTTGCACCGTCGGTTTGACCGCCTCTATGGCCGGTGAGACTGCTTGATGCCTAACAGCAACCGACAATTTGTAAAACTAAGAGTTCACTCCTCAAACTACTCGACAACGATGTCAATTACTTATCATCTAGACTAGGACCAAACCACATGGTCTGTACATTTTACTGATCCAGACTGGTAGGGCTGGTTACCGCCAATTTTTGTGATAGTGAAATAGGTATCACAAGCAGTACCGGCCGGCACACTCGATGGGTATCTTGGCACCATTGGTGTAAGCCAGAAAGGATCGGGGTTTCGATATTTGCAGGTATTTAATCGCGGCAACGCTCGCAAGGCAAAGGTGGCGGCGAATTGATGCTTGTGCCCCGGTTCCATCAAGCTGTTTTCTGGAGGCAGGGTGTCCTCTGCTTGGAAGAGAGCTGTTAAAGCCTTAAAGGTGGGGCTGGGCTCATCTTGAGGGTAGGAATGGAGCACACGTACGTGAGTATATGGAAGGATCCATGGATACCTAGAGCAGCAAGGTGCAGGAGAGAGACCTACCACTTGGACAAGCGTGTTAACAGGGAGACTGAGACGGTTCAGAAGTAGATCGATCTTCCCGGCCGAGTACACGTCAGTGGATCATGGACATACTGATCGATCGAGGGATGCTACGCAACAGGATGCCTGTGCTTGGAGGCACCTGATGATTCGGTAGCTAGGCGCTAGCGAATTGAATGGATTCTGGTCTGGTTCCCTGTCGGGTTCTGCTTGGGTCGGGCTATAATTGGGGTTTGTTGCGTAAAGCTTTATTAACTTCCAAAAGTCTTGATAAACAGCCAACAAACTGATGTCGGCAGCAGTGAAATATATATATATATATATATATATATATATATATATATATATAGAGAGAGAGAGAGAGAGAGAGAGAGAGAGAGAGAGAGAGAGAGAACAATAATCAAGATTATCAAACAGGGAAATCACGAAACAAATGACCCTTTTTTCACTAGAATGTTGGGCACTTTTATTGCCAAGCTTCAGTGCTAGCGAATCATACCCATATGTCACATTCACAGACATACTTTGGCACAAAAACATCGATACCTACAATTTATGCCCATCATCCGTCGGCATCATCCCAAATTGTAGCGGTGGTTTGGCAGTATGTATTTGTGAAAGTAAGCTAGAGCATCATTTATATAGAACAAGTCTGGAGCACTGTAGTTAATGGTGGTATGAAGATGAGAAAGTTTCTTGATGCATAAATCCGGTGGAAGATACTCTTTTCAGCACACCTGCATAAGTTTTTTTTTAAAAAAA